>KZ071814.1:39555-51127 GCA_002091845.1 Anopheles cracens | reverse complement strand
CACTATTTTTTTTACGTCAGTTGAATGTGTGAACGCAATCGGTTCGCGGCAGGCGGTGGAAAAATGAGCCGCAATTTTTCCAAACGTCGCGATCGCTCAATCTCAATCATTACTTCCCCGTTCGGGCTGCGGCGATTAACGAGCGCGCGAACGTAGGAAGTGGGGCAATTTCTAAAACGAGGTGAACAAAACGAGAGAAGCATTGGGGAGGGGGGAAAAAAAGCAAACGAACGACGGAGCTGCTGGGATATGCGGTTTTCTCCTTCCTTCCACACCTTTAATGAGTCGAATCCGATGCGAATCACTGCCCGCACCTTAGGCCCGCAGTTTAGGCTTTTCCTAAATAATCTTAACCTCGTTTTGCTTCTTGGCCACCTTTGCTTCGCCTGCCTTCACCTGCCGGCCGTGCGCGGTGCGATACGATTTTTTTTTGTTTTTAGTGGCAAATTGACCTTAATTCGTCTATTTCATCCGATTTAGTCGTTCGTTTACGCGCCCGGGCGCCTAACCTAACCATTGAAACCATTTGTGACTTCTAACATACGGAGGAGATAGAAGACGCAGATATTCTTCATTGAAACCTCTCGCAAGACTAAGAAGTTCAACAACGGCGTCTTTTGCAGCACAGCAAGCATAAAGTTTGGATTAAAATAAGATCTTAAGCCTCCAACACAAATCATACATATTCCGATTGTATGTAGCAACTTCTCAATAAAAACTAAATTCATTACCCTTCCTAACGAAATGCAATAATCTCCACAGGGAGTGTTTTAAAACTGGATATAGCATATACCTTTCCCAATATGCCGTCATGTATAATTCCAACAGTCGCCCAACAGCCGAGCTATTGTAGAGTCTTTATTTTCTTTGTGTGATAAAATTATATTATGAAATTTTCTCCCTACACACACTCACACGTGTAGCGAACTTCCTATTATCCATCACACTGTCTGGCTGCATAATTCATCCTCCCGGTGTGCTCTATTGCCACGCAACTACCCATTACCAGGCTAAGGGGTACAACCACGCAAAATACGACATATGTTGCGTACATACTCTCCCAATCGGTTTAGCACGAGCATGCGGTCGTTCTAGGCATCCCATTCTGACTAGTTACGAATCTTTGTGCGACGCAACATATTTATCACGGCTGCACACGCATGCACATAAAGCCTCCCGCACGGTATATTGGCACGAAACAGGTAAATCAAACCCAACCCGCAGGTTTCGTAAGGACAGACAACGCAAAAAAAATACACAAAATGAATGCCATGCAGGGTTAACTTGGTGATCGATAGGATTGAACTCGAATTATGTTATTGTTGTGTTTTCTAATAAACATAAAATGCGCTCACAGAACCTAATCTGCGTGCGAACTATTCGCTTTCCGGTGCATTTAATGACGCAGCAATACATTAGCCGTCCTTAACAATTCAATTAATCTACACACACACACAAGGGTTCCGCTCATCCCGTTTTTCTTCCCCATGCACCGAAAGCCGCAATCTCGCAACACACGATGTCAAACCAGTCCAATTTATTTCCTTTCCACATGCGGAACAATGACTCTATCCCGCAGACGTACAATAGAGTTCCCTCGGGTCCCCCTCGGACAACCCCGCCCACGGTGTCCCACTTTCCGTGGGGAATGCGTTTCCCGGGCACCCTGCCGCCGATCGACGTCGGGCCGAAATCGTAAAGAAAGCTGCATCGTGCTTTCTTCGCTGCAGCGCGTGCAATCCGGCGGCTCCGTCGCGGTAAGATCCGTATCCAACGACGGGCCCGGGTACGATCGGACGCATCTGGACGCCCACGGCACACCCGCGAAGCGCGCGCCCCTGCAATCGAATTGCATAAATTGTGTCACTCAATTTAATTGCTAATGCGCAGCTGAGGCGCCCGTGCGCAGACCCGGTGATTCGGTGAGCGGCATGCACTTCTTCTATCGCGCGCGCGCGCGCACACACACACACACATCTGCATTATTCAATTTGTTTGCTCGCGCTGCACGAAACTCCATCGGATCTGGGTGGGCCGGAGAATAGCGAAGACCGGCCGGAGGAACACTTCACACAGCTTCATTCTTGGCTCTCTTGGCTATACGCTACCGATGGCACACGGTGCTGCGGCCTTTTAACCCTCAAGTGCTTTATTTTAATTGTTTTAATAATTGATTTTGATTACAGTACAACTTCTCTAAAAGTTAACCAGAACTATCGCTTGTATAAATAATACATTCTAAATGTATAATTTAAAAAAGAATACAATAAATTCAAAACCCCCAAAAAGTGTTTTGCATAAATTTTTAAAAAAGGTAAAAAAAATATTTCCACTAAACAGTTTCCACAAGCGCCACTGAAAAAGTATTAAATAACACGTTATGAATCAAATCCACTGCCTACTTCTATCACTACTTCTTCATAGGTTCATCATATACATTCTCATCCAGTCCTGTAAAAACACGTTTCAATAATGTTTATAACAGTACTATGTGATATAAAACTAGATGCATATTTGAATGTTAAAGCTTCGTTGCTAACACTATGAAGGATAAGTTCCGGACTTCATAATTAGTCAAAAGGAGCACAGGTAAAGTTAATAACAATATAATCCTTACTTTTTATGTTATTGTGTTAAGAAAGACGTTACTTTTGTTGCTATTAAAAATAAGTTAAAATTGACTAGTGATTAAATTTTCTATAATTTCTTCATATTTTTACATACTGTTCAGTTTAGATATACCTTTACACGTGTTGTGGAAATTGCAGTTCATCACATACATTCAAACCTGCGATCAAACTAATGGGGTATAAGGGCATTATTACTTGTATGAAGACTTGTTGTGAGGAAAATCATAAAATATATCGATCTAAAAATATAAAAGGTCAATGTTGAATTCCAATTTACCCAACGACAAAAATCTACTGAATCAGTAGTTGGACTGAAGCAACGAGTAAATTTCTTCTTTAAATTAAATCTTTTTTTTTCTATTTTTTATCCATTAACTTCTACCTTTCTTACGTGTTTAAATTGTTCAACTGCTCACAATTTATTATCAATTTCAGTTACCACCTTAGTAAAAACATTTTTTTCATCCCCTCGACCACCGTCATTCGAGGGGTTAGTTATCGACTACCCGGCGATACATCGCACACGAGCTGCCGATTCGTCCGACGCCAGGCCGACCATGCAAGCCCCCGTTGCTTACACCCGAAGTCAAAGAAATGCAATAAAAATACACACCACACCGGCAAAAACCCTACCACCCACCCACCCATCCCACATTTGTCGCCCCGTTCGTACGTGCCATTCGTGCAATCTACCCGATTGGGCCCGCCGGCCCCCGGATGGCCACACCAACAACAATGGGAAAATGGCCGTGATAATGAAAATTTCGCGCTCGTAAACCAGTCGCCCTGCCCGGGACGGGATGAACGTGCGCTTGCCGCTGTGGTGAACGTGGTGCGCGAACCTGAGCCCGTGAGCAGCCGGGTGAGGCCGTGTCACGGTCAGTGTCACTGCGCTGACTGCCGCTTAGTTGGGAGCGGAATGAGGCGAATGACCGTCGTAATGGTTCGCTTCGGTGTGTGTATGTGTACGATGAGATGCGCCAGGTCGGGGTTGCAGCTTGATTGGTGGTAGCGCGTTGCGTTTGATGCATTTGCGCACCTTTGGTCGGTGAGCATGAGATGAGATGAGAGAGTTGGATTACATTACGTGATGGTGCAGAGAGTGCAGAAAAAGGCCTGGGAGAATGGATTGATGGCAATGGA
Source organism: Anopheles cracens (assembly GCA_002091845.1). Taxonomy (NCBI): domain Eukaryota; kingdom Metazoa; phylum Arthropoda; class Insecta; order Diptera; family Culicidae; genus Anopheles; species Anopheles cracens. The sequence goes on along the minus strand of KZ071814.1, from coordinate 47,354 downwards.
AGCAAGCTTTATGAGGGTAATAGAAGCCGTGTTAGACGAGTGATTAATGGAATGCGTACCGTGTTCGTTTCAGGTGCATTTTTTGCACATAAATAAACGCTTTTTTTAAATCGTTTATTTAATAGTATTTATTTATTACTATTAGTATTAGTATCAAATGAAGCCTATAGCTCAATGTACTTCCTTCGACATCTTTCTCACACTTCCATCGTTCATAGTTTGCTCAATAATTAGAAGAACGCATTACACTTCCAAACTATGACGACCACCGGCATTGCTACGTGGAACACGTTGTCGAATTTAGATTCACTTATAGGCTTTCATTTTATTGTGGTATGTCATTACCTTGATGATTTTTTTAAATATTCAATTATATTATTTCCAACGTAACAAAAATAAACTACGATACATACAAATAAATATTTGTTAGAATACCAGCATTAAACAATTTTTAAGCAGTGTACTTCCTTCGACATCTTTCTCACACTTCCATCGTTCATAGTTTGCTCAATAATTAGAAGAACGCATTACACTTCCAAACCCGTTTCTCTCTTTTCTCCCACGAAAGCATCACTGGACAAGCGTTTGACGAAAGCACGAACAATTTTCCGCCAAAGCTCATCTCGACCCTTTCTCTATGCTCGGGCCCGGCCAACATATCCTTCTTCTAAGCACCTACTAGAAAGCCCTACGACGCCGTGTCCGTGTCCGGGCTGATTGTGTTTGCTTAAACGTTCGACCACAGCCGACGCTCCATTATGGGAAACTAATCCGCCGTGTCTAATCCCTCCGGTACCGTTAACAAGGGATGGAATATTTGCAGATCACTTCCCGGTCCACGTACCAGTAGACGCAGGCGGTTTTGCAGGCCCCCACTCTCCGTCAAACCACCAACGAGGGAATTCGTTTCGGGAAGTGGTCGTAATTGAAAATTGAGGTCGACGACAAAGTTGATTTTCGGTCACTCCAGAATCGCTCTTTCGGGAGGGGATAGTTGTTTTTCGGAGTGTTTGTTGACGAGCCTGTTTGCAAAACATCACCACGGCAAACCATCAACGTTCTCCTCCCTTCGGCTCACCACATTTTCGAGCCGAACCTGATACGCGCCGTACGCGCCACATACCTCTTCCCGGTGTCGGTGTCGGTGAGATGTCATGCGGCGAGCGGGAAGAAGAGACGAAGAAAAATCCCTCCACGCGGGCTAGGGCTAGAAAATGAAACACACCGGCACCAAGTGCACAATCGAATAGTTGAAAGGGTAGGGTATCGCGACGTTCTTCTCTGGCCTTTAGGGTCCACCGCCCAGAGCTTCCCCCTGCGGGATTCGTTGGGGGTTGGGGCATCGTTTAAAATGGCTCGTAAAGATAAGACGGTGCTGTGGCGGTGGATGCTGCTGAAGCCGTTGTGTGTTGGTGTGCGAGTGTGTGTTCGGGACTGTAACCTATGCCGCTTTCTGGGACATCTTCATGAGTCGTGAGACACGCCGCTGTGCCTGAAGTTCATAGTTGAGTTTTGGGGCTCCTTACGAGAGGCGGGCATCACAACAAGTGACTTGTTGCGAACATAGAACACGAACTGCGCAAAACTTTAATGACGACCACCGGCATTGCTACGTGGAACACGTTGTCGAATTTAGATTCACTTATAGGCTTTCATTTTATTGTGGTATGTTTTTCCAACGTAACAAAAATAAACTACGATACATACAAATAAATATTTGTTAGAATACCAGCATTAAACAATTTTTAAGCAGCTTAACCAACATGTACATATCAACGAATTAATTTCGAATTAATATGTTTTTAACAAATGAGGACAAAATCTTATAATGCTACTGTATCATCTATCTTTCGTGTTGTAAATATTCCAACCCAAACATCCAGTTCGATACGAAGAACGAAGGAAATGGTGAAACTATGAAAAACTATAGAATACAATTTTAGTCGATTTTCTGTGAATATCTTTACATCCATCTATCCTGTTGCCATCTGTTGTTGCCATGGTAACTAAAGTATGCTACAACATTCAACTTTAGGATGATTTTAACCAAAAAAAATACATTCAAATCATAAAAAATAACCCGAAAGTATCTGGCATCTTATATGATTATTGGAAAATATCAACTTGTGAGCCAATCGAAACGATTTTGTGTGTGTGTGTGTGTGTGTGTGTGAGTGCGGTTGTTGTTGTTATGCTCCGATCAATTATCGCACCACAAGAGAAACATTACAGAAGTCCTCAATTAGCAATTAATGCAGAGGATGTCTTGTTTGGGATGAAACGGGAGTAGTTGTGGGCCAGTGTGTTCTCGAAAAAGCTGCAGAATACATTAAAAAATAGGCTCGAAGAATGTGTCGCAGGTTTGATAAAAGTCGTTGGTCACAGCAAAACCGGCCTAAGAGAAAGATGTTATGCATATATGTTAAGGCCTACAAATCTAGATCCAATCATCTAGAAGCAGTAAAAGTTAAAGAAAAATAAACGAAAGAAATAAATAAATCTGTGTCTAGTTTACACAAATTACCCGCTTATGTGATTTTTTCACATAAATCCATCTGGGAACTTAATTTTGCTCCAATGAACGCTCGGGTTAAGAAAAACTCACGTATTAAAAAGGCATCTAAAGGTTAAATTGAAGCTCGTTAGAACGCTTTCAAATATTTCCAACGATTTTGGATTAATAATTTCAATTGAACAAGTTGGTTGTGGATTTACACTATTCATTGTTTCATTTATAAAAGATTCAAGCTCCAGGCAAGCCACATTTCAAACTGCTTGAATAGAAAATGAACGCATAATGAACCGTCTTCATCGGAAAAAAAGAAAAAAACACACGCAAAGTAAGCCTTGAATTTCGGTGAATGTCGAACAAACTTTTAAAGAGCATTTTACGGCCACCTTGGACACAACCTGAGGCGGCGCGGCGTAGGTGGCCTTTTACCGCGCACAGTAGCTGACATTCCTTGCCCCGATGCGATACTTCAAATTTTGTGATGCACCCACCCTCCCCCAAAACACCACACACACACACTTCCCCTCTTTCGCCATCCACCATGATGATGTGATTGTGCTAGGTGTGTGTGTGTGTGTCTTGGTGCGACTGCAATGAAGACACGGAGATTGTTGCCAGCTTACGGTACTTGGCTTGCTTTGCATACACAAGGGGACACAAGGGTTTCGTGTTTCTTCGCCGTGGTGCATCGGAGCGCGGTGTCATGTTTTTCTTCGTCTCGATTGTGTTGGTGGGCAACGGTGGGAAATACAGTGACGGAACGTTCGTTTGCCACCCCGGTGGAAATCGACTCTAATCATGTGCGAAGAGTACGGTGCCGAATGATTATGGGTCGGGCACGGGCACTTGCTCAATCGGATGGTTGATTAGCGCGTTTGGGCGTGATTGGATTGGAATGGAGCGACGTGTGATGGAAAGGGAAGATGCCGGGATAGGGCTTTGTAATTACATTGCTAAAGAATTTCGATGCATGATGATCCTTTGCAGCGCGGTGAAAGTGAAGAAGATTGTTACTGTGGCTATGCTTTCCTTCACATTATCGCTGCACATGGCGTTGAAAATCGACATAACAAACTTGAAGGCTATAAAATTGAAAGAAAAGCTAGCTAAATTATACCTAACTATGATATCCATACATGCTTAATATTTTATAATTTAGTTTAATTATAAACAAATAAAACTTCGATCTAAATAAGCTAGAATCACTCACTATCACTGATAATGTCTCATTCAGTCACTCATAAATGCTCCTTATCTTTTGCTTTATCCTTGATCTGACACCGCTTAAGACTCCGATCGAGATTCTTCATCTCTCCAAGAAAAGAGGCTCAACAATTCTCTGACTCTTCAGTCTCGATACTGTCTCTGGGTCTGTCTTGTTCGGGAGTGTGGTTTATCTACCTTTACTGCCGCATCTTCTACCATATTTCCAAATGTCAACCTCAATCGAAATGTTGTTCACACATCCTATATGTAGAGCTCAGATTTGTAGGACTAGATATAAGGTCACTAGGCTCGAAGACGGCATCTTCCCTTTCCATCACACGTCGCTCCATTCCAATCCAATCACGCCCAAACGCGCTAATCAACCATCCGATTGAGCAAGTGCCCGTGCCCGACCCATAATCATTCGGCACCGTACTCTTCGCACATGATTAGAGTCGATTTCCACCGGGGTGGCAAACGAACGTTCCGTCACTGTATTTCCCACCGTTGCCCACCAACACAATCGAGACGAAGAAAAACATGACACCGCGCTCCGATGCACCACGGCGAAGAAACACGAAACCCTTGTGTCCCCTTGTGTATGCAAAGCAAGCCAAGTACCGTAAGCTGGCAACAATCTCCGTGTCTTCATTGCAGTCGCACCAAGACACACACACACACACCTAGCACAATCACATCATCAAGGTGGATGGCGAAAGAGGGGAATAAATCGATAGCACCTATTGGACGGTGATAGCCATTTTAGGCAAATTATCATCCAAATACACGGCTAGTGTTGCACGGAGAAATGCATCCTCACCCGAAGTTCACAAGCTTTTCACACGTCAGCACGTTCAGAGCGATCGCTGAGACGATGCCGCCATTTCATTGAAACCATGGTGGATCAAGGCATCTCAGATATGTTGCTATCGGGAGGAGTTTTGGCTTCAGGAATACTGACTCATCACACCTCACCAGCTGTACGCATAGCCTAAAAACATCGCTTATCTATCAATCGGTATTCCCGCACCAAAACCACAGACCTACACTCCAACTCCAAAGCTCGTTCGACTTGACCTAACCACAGAAATCGTGGCTCCTTATCGTACGCAGCCAAGTGCTCGGTTGTGGTTGGACTGGGAAGAATCTTCAACGCTGCAGGCACCATCGCCCGGTAACACGATCTGCGTACAATTGTTGTAAACTGTCTGTTCCAAAACGATCCTCACCAACCACCAACGGGCAGCGCGTCGGTGCCGAAGTAATGATGCAGTTAAAAACCCCCCCGAAAAAAAGGCACTGTTTTGGTTCTTGTATCTTGTTCCACCTTCCACCAAAACCAAAGTCCGCCTCGAACGGAAACAAAACGACCCCATTATGTACTCATTAAACACCTCTAAACGAACGCTAAGGAGCCCACTTTAATCAATTTTAATTGTTATTCAAAAAATTAATTTAACCAGTACACGTATCCGGGACGTTTGCGGGATCATGTTCACGGCCATAGAGAGGCCGCGGTGTGGATGTTCGTGGCGAGAAGACCAGCCCACGGTAACCCACGCGAGTCCCGAAAATAGTTTCGGGGCGAGCGCTGTGATAAAATAAGCATAATAAAGAAGGCGCATACACCCGCCGAGAACCGGCCCGGCGAGTCCGGTGGATATCATAGTTAGGTATAATTTAGCTAGCTTTTCTTTCAATTTTATAGCCTTCAAGTTTGTTATGTCGATTTTCAACGCTATGTGCAGCGATAATGCGAAGGAAAGCATAGCCACAGTAACAATCTTCTTCACTTTCACCGCGCTGCAAAGGATCATCATGCATCGAAATTCTTTAGCAATGTAATTACAAAGCCCTATCCCGGCATCTTCCCTTTCCATCACACGTCGCTCCATTCCAATCCAATCACGCCCAAACGCGCTAATCAACCATCCGATTGAGCAGACACACGAAGGGGCGCGCGCGCGCACGAGCGCGTACAGTGGATCTAGAGGAGGTCTGGGTCTAGGCCATGGCGAAGTCTCGCAATGCACGCGATGATTTCAGCGTCAACGTACGCGAGTTCAAGCTCCCCCTCCGGCGTGATCTTGCTGGCTAGCGTAACTCGATTTTGCACTGCGTCTGTGCGACTTGCGGACTTGGTGTCTGGGCTTTGGAATAACTTCAGAACCTCCTAAATCTACTGCATTCAAGATGCGTTCCACAATTGAGCTCTAATCAATTCTATTGCTAACCTTGCAAGCAGATGGTTTCATCTCCAACTTCACCTGAAACACAGCAGCAGCAGCTACGCAGGCAAAAACACCGACGTAAAACTGGTTACAGTGGAGTCGGAACGAACCAAGCCCCGTACACGGCGTTCCTGCCGTCTTAACGACTCACACGCAACACGCTTCCAGCGGGAATCTGCCGTCCCTTTTTTGGGTATCCCTGCTCGATCGCACAATCAGCGATCGGAGTGAAAGATCACCTCAGATTTTGGAGAACCCTAGAGCAAAGGGCCGACGGTGTAGCCCACTGCCCGATGCCGTGGCTCGCGATTGTCTGTGGGGTGTGATTTGAAAAATGACTCCCCATGCCCGTGTCGTCGGCGTCCTGTTTCCACTTCCAGGCAAATCTTCCGCTAGCCGAACGATAATGAAATATTATTCCGGCGTTGGGCGGTTTCGCTGTTGCGTGCTCCGAACCGGGCGATTTTTGAAGGGACGCACGTTTGACGTACGTTTGTTTTGGGACACCGTCACAACACGGCATTGCCCTCCGGGCGCCCACCGAAAGCACTGTAATCTCCGGACTTCGGGTGGGGTCGTCGCGACTGCCGGCCCAACAATTTTCGAGACCTCACATTAGCGAGAGAGAGAGAGAGAGACGCCACTTGGAACAGTTTCGCGCAGTTTGGTGGCGTGATTTTTCGGGTATTGCGGAGTGTCGACCTTTCCCCGTCGGCATCGGTTGACTGGCAGCTTATCATTAGTTCTTAGGGCGGCTATCTACGCGGCCGGGAAGTGGGTCACCGACACCGTCCGTCAAACACCACAATCGACGTCCCGATGGACTCCACGTTTCTCGCCCCTGGGCACGTGTGCTTTCCCCCCAAATCCCCGCGAAACAAAGCATCCAGCATCCGATATCAGCTGTCAAGTCGATGGATCGATCGAGTTCTTTGTCCGGTGTGACAGTTTATTAACACGCGGCTAGTTTAGCACCTTCCGCGTCCGTGCAGGGCAGGCGAGATGGGCTGCCGGTGGTTGTATCCCAAATTTGGAATAGACTGTGCCGGCCAGTTGTTCAGCCGTCAGATGCTATCGAACGTCATACATCATCACGTCGTATAGTTTCGCACCTTCGGGCCGACGGCCGGTGGTTGGTGGGATTTTCGGGAACACGAGTTTTTGTTTCTAATCGGTTTTCTTACGAGCGAGGCGCAAGTCATTGGTATCGATATCTATGGGAGGCTCGTTGCAATTGTACCCCGTGTAAGTGAGATATCAATAAGCTCCATTCTTTTATTACAAACAAATCATGATCCTTCGGTACGGTCAAGTTCAAGCCCGGTCTGGTCGAGTCGCGTTCGCGTGGGCACCCTTTTCAAGCGGACCGCCATCGAGCGAGCGCATGCATGTAGCGTTCGACGAAAAAAGAAAAACCAACCGCAAAACAATTCACGCCAGCCTGCCGCGCGCACCGCGAAAGCATTAGCTTCAATTGATCCTTCTTCTGCGTCTTTTTCCCCGCACAAACCAAAGTCCGCGATACGTTGCTCTGTATGTGTGCATCTCGATCACATTGACAGCGAACGAGTGCACGGCACCACCCGGAACGGGGAAATGGGCGGTGGGTCGCTCCGAGCAGCCTAAGCAGCCACAAAAACCACAAGTTCGCCTCAAACGCGTACGCGATCGCCAATCGGGCGCTTTATCGCATCCCGGCCATAGGCGCACACCGCACTTCTTATTTGGGACTCGACAAATCGGGGTCTCTTATCTTTATTTCCTTCCAACCGCGGGCGCGGTGCGATAATTTAACCCCGATCAGATCGATCATGCGATCTGCGGGTGTCTGCGAATTTTTGCTCGCCATG
>KZ071809.1:71030-82726 GCA_002091845.1 Anopheles cracens | reverse complement strand
AGAACTGAGGGTTCATAAAATAACATTGAAAACATGCGTAGGTTTCTTTACTTTAAATTCCTGTTCAATTGTAAATAGAAAACTTTCTTCTAGACCTAATACTAATAGGTTAACAAATCAAAACTGTCTCATCAGAAATACGTTCGCGATAGTTTATAATATATTAGTCTTCAATGCTATGGCACTCATAGTTTAGCTTCGAAAAGTTGTAAGATGTACAAGTATGTCAACATATGAACAAATACTACATTTTTCCCCTAGCTACGTAAACCATTGTTTATTTGAGTTCATATTTTGTTGCTTGTGTATAAACTTATCTATGCAACACTACACCATTTGGAGTTCAGTTTTAATATGTGATAAGAAATAATCGATACTTAATTTATTTAAGCGATCGAACCCCACGAACCAAAACCAATCCCTTCGCGACCGCCACCGGCAAGGCCGAAGTCAAAACGTCCAAAATGAATGATCATTACCCGCGATTATGCAAACACCGGTCACACCCGGCACGGGTCAACCGTCGGCCGACGGTCAGTGAACGCTCGACTCGAAAATGGATGAGCCTGCGGCGCTCAAGGCAAAGGTCTAATATATGAACAAAGCGACAGAGGCAACGATGGCGCATCTGTCTATCTGCCACCTCTTCGCGGACACCTCCAAGGAGCCCTAGGACGTCTTCGCCGTCAACACCGCCGGTCCAGAGCGGTGGCATTGGCCTACGCAACGGAGCCGACTCCGTCAAGTGCCGCTCGGTACGCGAAAGAGCACGTGCGCCGTTGCGCAATGGGCCGAGCAGCTCATGCGCACTGCACTCGGCAACTGCTGCTGACCGTCAAATGAGGTGAGCCATTTCGATCCGTTCGGAATTCCTGCCCCGTGCGTACCGAATCATACACAACAATCCGAAATTAAGCTCCCCCTTAGATCGAATCACGAAATGTTCGGAGGGTTTTGTGGCGCGCACAGAAAGGAAAGCAGACCCGCTGGTTGCGTGACCTTCATCTTGCGTGGCGCTGCGCTAAGTGAATGCCAATGAGGGAGTGTTTACTACTGGCGTTGATAGGAACGGGGCAATACGACCCAAGCTCAATAACTTAATCCGCTTTATGTGGCTTCGCGAACGGGTGTTGATTGTTTTAACCTTTGGCCGAAAGGACGACTTCGGCTGGAAGACTTCGACTTTTTTTTATCATAAAAATACATTCCGCAACCGCCGTCGCTCATAAACGCACAATCATACAGCAATTATTCGAATTGTGTGTGTGTGTGTGTGTGTGTTTTCAGCTACTGATTTGAGCGCCGTACCATTTCATCCGTAATTCACGCCATCAATTCGCCGCACCGCACTTACATTGCAACAGTACCACAAAGCGAAAACGTTGGTTGCAAAAAAGCCAAGCACACGTCGAAACATCTCCTGACTCATCGTTTCATTCTCTTGGAGTTTGGAGCGGTCTTGCACGGTACAAGGCATTGCCACTGCGCCCGCTCGCGTTGTGGATGCACTTTGCGGACGGGTGTGTGGAGTTGGGGAGCTATCGAATTGGGCAAGGAAACGCATAGATTCCGACGGTGTTTCTCCACCAACCGGCCGCCGCGACCCAGTTGAGCCGTGCGGTCAAACGAGCAAAAAGATGACCACAGGGTTATGTGCCGCGTTGCACAAAACAAACGCTCGGTTTGAGCCGCTCGGAAGATAGACAAGCCAGTGCCATCCATCGATCGATCGGACCGACGGTCGAGAATCACCGAATCATGCTGCGGGCTAACAATCTGCCAACTCATGTGTCATTGCCGGCTTGTCCTGAATGGTCACCTTGCGAATTCCTGCTTCGAATTCGAACTGTAGCGTACATTTGACGAGCTGACGTCAAGATGGTATGCTTCCAATGGTCGATCAGTTCCCTTTGGTTTCGCAACGTTTGTATGGCCCTGCTCCTAACATGTAAGTAATTTATTAATAGTTAATTGACAGACATTATACACAAGTCATGCATATATCTTGAAATATTTATCGTTTTAACTATTAAGAGCTTTGTTAAAATTTTCAATACTATATGAACCAAATTCCAAGACCGAAGGCATACAAAGTTTTGTCTCAAATTTGTGTAATTCTTTTTCTCTTGACAAATATCTCCCCAGTTACTAAAGATGTCTTTATACAACTCTTGTACCTCACTGTAATTCGAATGCGTTGTTCCAATACACTTTCAGTTGCTATAAAAAAAACTCCTTAAAATAATTAAATTTCCCACTACACTAAAAGGTATAACTATAAAATCATTCAACCATGGATAACACCGTCACAATGGTCAATTGTTGTTTGCCCTTTATTGGCTGCGATGATGGTTCATTAATACCGTTTAAGCGCTATAAAACCCATCGACAGAGGGGCATTAGCTAAGCGATAATTTCCGAATCGTTTTCCATTAGCCCACTGCATCGATGGGAGACTTGCAGGCTTGAAGCAGCTTGCATTTATACCGCACTTGATACAACCTCTGAAAAAAGGCGACTGATTTGCAGACGGCTGTAGCATCCATCAAGTGCAGCACCAGGACCAAATGGTTAGGCCGGATCTCCTTTTTTCCTAGTCCCACCAATCGATGGGGCTTGTGCTGCAACCACCCTATGGGATGTTTGCCCAATGGGGGCCGCACATACAAAACGAAATCTGCAACAATGATGTGCACCAAGCAAACAACGGCAAACCGGGCGGTCATTTGTTGTGGCTGCGTTTCGAAAGTGCGAAGGAAGTGCCCTTTTTGCGTCACAAAGAGCTATCAATCATCCGAGGTGTGAGTGTGTTTGTGTGGAGAAAGTCGGTTGAGCTGACAGCAGCCGGCAAATAAACAACGAATGTGCAATAATGGTTAGTGCATAGTTGCAGTCGTGGGTTTCGGCAAGCAACAAACAGCGGTGGAAAGCGTTGAACTTTATTCAGATTTTATTTATTTTTTCAATTGTAATTAACTTACGAAACTATTACTACACGACAAGGATATGTTGTGAATTTGCAAATGAAGTGTGTCAGAGTGATGACGGCTTGTGATCTCAAGATAAAAACTCAAAGAAAGATACAAAAAAGTAATACAAAAAATGTTAAAATGTACCATCTATACAGCTCTAAGCACTCTAGACTATTAGAATTTATGTTGCCAAGCTAAGCTAATGAGCTACTATTCCGAACTATTCACAGTACAAATCTCCAATTTGCCTTGTTAATGAAAAGTTGTTCAAAGAGATTCGAAGAGAAATCTAGTTAAGACAGAGCGAGAAAAGAAACATAAATCTTGCCACATAATACAGTCCGTAAAATAACTATACGCCCATCTGTTTTTCGAGAATAAACCGAACACTTATCTCCTCAAGTGTTCATATGAAAATATCCTTATCCTTATCCTTATCCTTATCCTTATCCTTATCCTTATCCTTATCCTTATCCTTATCCGAAAATATCCTCCTTATCATATGAAAATGATGTTGAACTAAGTTGTAGATAATAACAAAATACGTCTGTGGCGAATTTTTCACATTTTTACACACACTACTACCATTTATACCACCATCAAAATCGCTTCTTACAACATAACTATACGCCCACTTACGATTTTTTTTCGATACAAATAATCGTTTTAAAATATAGGAACATTTAAACAATCTTGAATGATTTTGACATATTTTTGAATGATTTTTTAAAATGCATTTTGACTTGTTTACTGCACTTTTAAGACTCAAAATATGAAATTTCGTATATTTCGATTTTTAGTATTTTTTGGTAATGCTGAAAACATAACCTTTCAAACCATGTCTATCAACTACTAATCTAACACTGGCAAGGTATATAAAAAAAATACCTAAAGTTGCCGGAAAATTGATTTTTTGCTATGTTAGTCGTTTCAAATGCGTCGTAAAAAATCGAAAACCAAACGTATCACTCCCAGAGAGCTTGACATACTTACGGAATGAAAACATGACCAAAATCTTATTCCTGTCTAAAGCTATGGCCCGACCCCCTATCTATCTCTTAAAGTTTTTGTTTTAATCTCGAAAAACAGGCGGGCGTATAGTTATGTTACGGACTGTATAATGAGAAACATATAACCTTTTTGGCGTTCTGCTTGCTGTTAACTCGCGCTGGACACCAGCGATGCTTAAGGGACATTTAAAAACAACTTCTGTTGAAAATCTCTTAATAGAAATGACTGCTGCCACCGATCCTACGATCGAACGATCGAAAATCCCTTAATCTTATATTTAAAAAAGATCATTTTTTAATCCCATTTCTCTTGGGATAATAGAGCAACCTTAGTTTTGAACTCTAACTCTAACTGAACTCAACTACAATCAGAAAACAGAATGTAATACTCAAAACTTTTCAAAACTTGATAAGTGTCTAATCGTTATTTAAAAAAAATGAGCATTTGTTTCGCTTCATCAATAAAATAAATCAGGATTAGATAAAAAAAACATCTCAAGAAAAAAGTCTCAAAAAGATAGAACAAAGCAACCCTTCCTTATGTAAACTGGTACTGGAACCTGCCGTTCGCTGATACCAATCCCACAGCTAAAAGTAATGCATTTTACTCGATCTAATTCCAGCCGATGATTAGACGTTCTGGCACAACTGGCACCCCGGGACGTAGAATCGTTTTGTTCGCCAAGCAATTGTTTTCGTGCCCAGTGCGTCAGTGGAAACCAGCTGGGAGAAGTTGTGTTCTCATCGAAAACAATTACCTACCACCGGTTCTCTGTCCGGAAGGTTCGTCGCTGATTGGAATCGAAAGACTTCAACCGAGTCGTTTATGTATTTTTCGCAGCTATTAATTATTTTACCATTTCACATCAATTATTCTGTTATATTTATTCATTTCCTCGCAACAGAATGCGGGCCAGTTCTCGGCGCAACCCACCTAGTAAACAATATTTGCTAACCATGCGGCGTCGAGAGCGAAGAAAAAAGTCTAACAAACCATTCCCGACGGCGGCCGTGGCCGCTTTCAAGGTTACGGAAACGAATGTGATGTGTGGCCCCACCGACGGGCGGCAGACGAAAAAATGAAACGAAAACCGAAGTGGTACTACGCACCACAAAAAGCGTATCAGAAAGGCAGGGGCAAAAAAGCAGCGTGAACGCCGTTCCGCGAACTGCCCGGAGCGCAATAAACGCACGAGTAGGGGAGCCGCGCACCAGGCGTTCAGGCTTCTTCCGTTGCACTTCCTTGTACGCGCGGCGCTTGGCTTGCCACGTGGCGGCTCCGTTGGTTTTCCGAAGGTTCGAGCGGCTTTCGACGCCCGAAAAACCGGTGCCCCCAAAAACCGGACCGAGGGCAACATATGCGTGCGCTTACCCTTCAGCTCCGTCCTTGGCTCCGAAAACACCTCCGCCGGGAAGGTGACGAATTTGACCGTCAAATAATAATCGAAAGCAAACGTAGGGCTACGACGCCGCGGACGGGCATCGAATCGAAACAAAAGCGCGAAACAAACAACCGTAGAGACACACCGTAGGTTGGTGGTTTGGGCATGTAATCGCCGTTCGCGCGTACAACGTCCAGGAAGTTCGCGCAAACATCTAGAACACCGGTAAACGTTGAACATGATTTAGTGTATGCGGTAGTGATTGTTATTTAAACATATTCGTAACGCTTGACCGGCGACGCCAACCGTATGAAAGCATCCTTATCGCCGCGCTGCGATTATTCCAAATAATCGTTTTAAATCTGCCATTTGGAGGGCTGTAAAAGGGGATTGTGATTGCGATGATAAGATACGGCAGAGTCACTCGCTGATATCCGCGTATTGTTTTGCACGCATAGTTCCATGTCATGGTATGACGGGGTCTAGCGAGAACCCCCGAATTGTAGTACGAATTATTGGGTTCATCACAAAGTTTCCACACTTTTCTCTCACTAGATGACGTCGGTACTGAGATTCAGACAGGGCCAATACTTTGATAATAATTGAAATGTTTGTTAATTCTGCTTAAACAGCCAAACAAAGAATAAACCTCGAACTGCGAAATGTTCTACTCAATGATTGTTGTTTTTCAAATAAATAGAAACTTAATGAAGAAGCCAATTTCTGCGGGACATGTAAACACATATTAGGCTCGCAACTAAGTAACGTCCGTTATATTTTCAATTATATTCCTAATCAACATGTTTTCTCTCATCTGTAATGACTTTTGCCACCTTTCAAATAAATTTCCAAATTTATTGTAGAAAGAACTCTTCGCCTTTGCTGGCAATCCAGGGATGAAACCATTTGTGTATGACTTCGTGTGACAAGGGGGGGGGGGTTGCGCCATTAATTTTACACGCTTCAAACACGCTTTCGCGAATACGTACGTGATACGTACCCTTAGGGTGTAAACAGCCAATTGGGAGGGCACAGCCGGTCGCACCGTACCGGAAAACACGCTTTTAATTGTACGACACACGATCGCCCGATCGGTCGCTCCCGAAACCGGAACGCGTGCGCGCACACACGCGGACGACCCCGGCCGAATTAACGCAACGGTGCATGAAATTGCACGAAACGACCGCACTCACTCACGGCCATCAATCGGTGGTCCCAATGCTGCCGCTTTCCTTTGCAGCCGCACCACCCTGAACGTACTTTCTACTCTACTGTGCAGGGTGAGATATAAGATATCGAAGACAAGAAAAAAAACAGCATCGAACATAAACGCATCCCGTCCCAAACAAAACGCCCGATAAAGCATCGTTCCTGGTGCAGTGGGCCCGGACCCGAGCAAAGAATTTTATCTTATCAGGCGCCTCTTCGATTACGTTTCGAACGCCGCATCTACGTACCTTCATCAGCGCAAACCGCTCGTCGTCCTGGAGAGAAAGCGTCTTCATCGACATTTCGCAGCCGAAGGGAGGGTTTACGTTTTTGCCAATTCTGCACAACTACAACACAAATGCACTTCAATCGTGCTGCTGCTTTTGCACCTTTCTGCGAGTTCTGTGCTTGTGCTGCTAGTGGCTGGAAAAGACCAGGAAACTGAAACGAAGACACACAACACTGCTATCAGCGGCCGAAACGCGGACCGTTTAATCGCAATTAGCCGGTCGGGGACGGTCGGGTCCGTTCACTCGCGTATCGATCATTAACCGGGCGGCACAATTACCACAGCATTACACCACCCCACGGGAACCCTTCGGCCGGTGTCGGTGTTTTTACTGCCGATTCAGATTCGCGGCCAGATAAGCTGGCGATAGCAGAAGTAACGCTACAGAGGCTGCCTACGGCGCGCCAGAAAGTAAAAGTATTTTTTTAGTGTTCCGGGCCATAACTCACGGGGGGACTTTGGAAGAGGGTGCAGGTGTAGTCCTCACCATTGTCGAAAATACTTGCTCATTGAATATGCTGGCATAAAGCAGATTTATAACATGTATAAATTGCTCAAGTACACTCGTGAATATTTGAATATGAGTGAACGTATTCCTGAACTTATATTTCTTGCCTGACACACTAAGAATGGTTTTTGTTTTCATATCCGGTTTAGTTATCACACCTCCGTACTGTTGCTCTATGTTTTAGTATTTTACTTTCATTTGTTTACGACTAAGAAACAGGATTTAAATTTCGAAAAATTTGTATACATAAAAATGAAATGTCTATTAAAATATAAAAGCTAGATAAAACAAAAACAACGACTGTAGCGATTAAAATTATTTTTTTAAATGCTACGTTCAAATAGGTCCAATAAAGCTTAGAACATTGAAAACTCAAAAAAAAACCAGGCAAAATCGTTTGAATAATTGCAACAAACTGTTTGATTAGTTCCGTTACTCATTAAGAGATGGCGCTACTCAATCAAAGTAGCTGCATAATACACTGGTTTAAGATTGCTATGTTTTTTCCAAAAGAAACATGATTTCTTAGTAATTTTAAGATTAAATCGCAATATTCAAACCTAAACTAAAAATGTACAAATATTCTTAAGATATTTATTGAGTGAAACAAATTAGTCGGTTTGCTTTAAAGTTGAAATTTCTGTAGCAATTCATTTTTATCGACAAATTCAGAATATTCGTAAATTAAAATTTATCCAAAATTAACCACTGCTATCTACATTATTTTTTCTCAATTATTGCTAAATTTTTGCTAATACATTTAATCTTTTACCAAATGAAAAAACGCATCACACCAATAGGCTAACAAATGCAAATTGTTTATCTTTCGCACTACTTAGTACGCTCCCGAATCAAGTGATGTCTCGCATTCCTAAATGAAAATTAAACCCTATTTTAAATTCCATTTCCAAGCTTTTGATTTCAAATGCACCCCGGTTAGGCCCCGAACACGCGATCTGTGGCGAAAAAGAAAAAAACAACAAACACACGCACTTAATATGCAATGAGAATCACTAGAAACACTTTTGCAGTCGAACGGTCGGAGCGGAGCGGAAGGAAAGGGTTGTAGGGAAGATGCTACAAACGGCACAAAGGAAACACAGCAGGCACAGGCATAAAACGATCGAAAGCAATGGGCTTAACCAGACCATAGCTGCATTTGCGATTGGCAGTGAGAAGAATGCCGGGCACGCGGCACGATTCACGCTTCACAACGTTCCACCAGCGGCCGACGAGCTGACTCAACCCAAACCCATGCACCTCACACGGTGGGAAATATCCGCACAAAATTCAATCGCACACCTCTAACAACACATACACACGACTGGTGCATAAATGAATAAAGCAAATCCGTACACCACACGGCCAGCCACTAATGTTTTTCCTCCGCTGCAGCTTAAACTACGCCGGTGCGTAAGCCGTGCGGTTTTGCGCCGTGTTCACCTCACGCGATCACCTCAAACTTAAGCAAACTCACACACAGCCTGCTACGTTGCGCTCGTTGAAAACCACCTGGCGGAGAGCTTTACCTTGCGCGTACGGCGGCGGTTCGTTCGGAAATGAGGTTCGCGCATGCGAGCGGCGCGAAGTCTCGCGGTCTTAGGAGATTCGTTGTTTTGTTTTTGCCGCCGCTGGGCACAGTGGGTATTTGGTGGGCAAAAGATCCCGAAATCAACTTTATGTTTGGGTAGATTTAGTAATTTTTACTTGAACCACATCGTCTAACTAACAAAAACTCAAAATATTAGAGTCCCATTCCACAAGAGTTCCAGTGTACACATTTTCAAAGTTGGGGGTGAAAAAAAATCTTCAGAAACCCTAATTCCCAATAAAGCTTTGAAATACTGTAACGTACTCAGTTTTGAAGATATTTGTATAAAACCTACTGTTTTTCTAATGGTTTGTGTATATATCTTTAAAATATGTATTCATTTTACAAATCGAAGAAACGATTCCCGAAGAAGCATCTAAATGTAAAACAGATTCAACAAATATACAAAATGTGATTCCGACATCGTACCAAATCTGTTCACCGTAGGCCAACAAGGTTTCCTGTATACGATGCTGCAGTCTTATGTATATTCTAATAATACATGAGAAAAGAATCATAAAATGTAATAGTTAGTAGAATAACAGCATAGTGTACTCTCCCAGGGAAGAGATCTACTAATATAATTTTAATATTTTTTTTAACCTAGCTAAACCATATCGGGACCATGACGAATACAACAATAAAAGAACCATTAGAATGGATCCAGTAGAGTAAAAAAAAACAGTAGGATACAACATTACATTTCGATGTGTTAACAAGTATTGTTTAAAATATTGTCGACTTTGGTCGTTGGGAAACATAGTCGATTCTGTCAATAAAGCTAACTACTAGTATATTTTAGCCATTGTGTTGAGATCAGTATGAAGTTCAGAAAATTCAAGGCTCAACCCTTTCATGTCTCACCAACCTGAAGCTACCTTGCAGCATCCATACTATCGCCATATGAAATTGTACCAAAAGCAAAGCATACTATAATGAAACAAGCCCACCCTGTCATCGTTATGACCGCGGCATTCGTGCCAACCATGCACATAACGCCGCTCTGTCCCAGAGAGGTAGCGCAGAGAATACAGCGGGTGACTAACGTGAAGACTAACGAAACGAAATGAAAGCAGAAGCGCGAAAGCGCTAAAAAAAGCAAAAAGAAAAGCTTGTACCGGCTTTTATTTAAGTTTACGATAAGTTAGTGGTGATTTATGCGTTCGAATGTTGAGTAAAATAAAACAAAAAGGATCCTGTATTATAACTATGTAGATCCGTTTGAGGTTGTGCTCTTCTTTACCGTGCTGCACCGGGAGCGTTACGTGCATGCATGCTCGGTGCGTTACAGAGCGGCGTTATGTGCATGGTTGGCACGAATGCCGCGGTCATAACGATGACAGGGTGGGCTTGTTTCATTATAGTATGCCAAAAAAAACATTAAAAAACGAAACGAAAGTCATCGGACACAGAATAAACAGGTATCGTAATATTGCAAAGAAAAACTATATAACTAATTTGTTAAAAGCTAAACGTCGCCAGAATCCTTCCGTAATGTCTGTAAAATAGAAGAGAACAAAGAGATAAACAAAACAGAAAAAAATCAAGAGAAGAACGTTCGTTTTTTCTTCATTTGGTACGTTGGTGTTACATGTTTTTCACAGTTGGTCCACTCTCTGCTCCTAACGTTGTTGGTTGCATCCACTATTTAGAATTTTACTTTATTAAGCTTAAAGAAAATCTCTCTTCAGTTGTCTCTCCCTTCCCTATCACAGGAATTGTGAGCGTGAGAGTGTTATCGAACAACGATATGATTGGATCAGGCAGATCAAAGGCAGCCGGCTAGGCGGGTGGGATCCCCACGCCCACCGTCATAGCTCGGGAATGCGTTTTCTGAAAACGTAAAGCAAATACCCGTCGAAAGATTGGATTATCGCGCGTACTATAAGACACTATCGACATGCGCTTGTATGCTGCTTTCCTTCTCGTTCAAAACTATTATGGAAAAAAGCTAATAAACAACACAAAAAACAGTACAATCTAATCCACACATACACCTAGGCACACATAGCTGCATACAGTAATATCACGGAAGAGAGCAAAGCGGATATTGCACTGTTGTGGATGCTTAAGAATTGTCCCATTTGGAGCGCAAAGAAGCGGAAGGCAGCGTTTAAAAATTAATCGGACATTACACAAACTCTGTCGATCATTCTCCATTTGGCCTGCGTCCTCCTTCTTGTTATGGATTGTTTCGTTGCGCGGACTGTTCGATACCGGCGAATTTGTTTTAATCGTTTTTAATTGTATTCATCTTCAGCGAAGTACGAGTACTACGTCAGATAAAAGATCGGGCTGAAAATCGAGCGCCGAAGGGGCAAATGGGAAAGGATCGATACAATTTGTGGCTGTCTGGGTTTTGTGCCGTGTTGTAAAGCAATAGAAAGCGCGGTGGCGTGGACCGCGGCGGCGGCAAACCACAATCCTACGCATATAAATATGCCACCAAACACTGTACGGGAACGTTACTCCACAAATCGTTCATCGTCCCCTAAGGTAGGGAGTAAAAGAACAAAACAGTAAAAGTTAAAACTATTCAACTACGCATATATCGTGAATAGATAATACCATGCTACACAACCTCTGATATACTAAAAATACAAACACACCTATACAAAGTACTACTGCAAACGAACCCAATTATAGAAGCCACAAAAACACACACACACACACATGTGGGCGTGGGGATCCCACCCGCCTAGCCGGCTGCCTTTGATCTGCCTGATCCAATCATA
>KZ071809.1:35284-45456 GCA_002091845.1 Anopheles cracens | reverse complement strand
CCTTGATCCTACCAATTGTCTCTTTATCACTCTGTAAGGAACGAACACGAAACACAAACGACGGAGCCCACGATTCGCTGGGTGCCGCGACGTAGTTGATGAGTACTATCAAATACTGGCTCCTGGTAGCGTTCCGGCTGTTTACGCATTTTTTCATTTGACAATTTAACCGTATCGGCCAGCTAACGTTAGCTAGTGCCACAGTCGCCACCGGTGGCACTAGCTTCTCGCGAGCAGCATCATCGCCCACCGACTATTGCACCGGCAGTAGCAGCACCAGCTATCAAGCATCGAATCTCACGGAGGTGGTATGCGAAACACAGCAACCACAGCAGCACCATAGTGACGTCGCATCCGCCACCACCAAATACTGTCGCAGTGTTGCCGTCTGTGATAAGAGCCCCACGATGTTGGATCTAGATCGCCATCCGCTGCCGGATCAGCTCGGCTATCTCGTCCTGTCCGAGGATGGGTCCGTGCATGCTTCCGGAGGCGAGCTGGAGAATGACGAGCGCAGTGCAAACATAATAATCAATCTTCTCACGCTCACGGAAAGGTGCTGGGAAAACACAAGTTTTGTTAGTATTCAACATCTTAATCATTCGTCTTAATGTTTGCAGTGTTGATCCAGCCATTTTCAACGCACGCTCCTGTCGGAAGGTGTCGATCGTTTTCACCGAGCACAGCTACACCATATGCCTTTCGAACAAACGCATTTACGTCGTGAAGAAGCGGAATCGTTCGGACGCGAACGCAAACAGTGGCGGCAGCGAATCAGATAGCCATTCACTACTAGCATAATTCTAAACGCGTCTTTCGGAACGTAAATAAATCACATATATACTTTCTACCCACGACGGACAACGTTTACTATCGCGCAGGGCGGACCTTGGCTTGTCTTACAGTAGAAATTGCGAAACACTCTGGTAGTACGACTGGTGCAGCTGCTGCTGCAACTCTTCCTGGCTTAGCCACTGGTGCTTAAGCTTACTGTTAGCAATGCTTCCACCGTCTTGCTTCAGAACGCTCCGGAAGAAGAACACTTTCGCTCCAACCGTCTCGGTGCGCGCGTCGGCAGGATACTTGTACTTGTAGAACCCAACCGGCGCGTTGCCGTAAAACGTAGCTTTCAGGGAATCGCCACAGTACTCTTGCAGCGTGCGTTCGGCTGTTTGCCGCAAGGATTCACCTTTCCGGTGTTGGCCTTGTGGCAGCAGGTAGTGGCTCTTGCTGCCCAACTTCTGCTCCACCAGCAGGACAAGCGTTTGTTCAAGCTTGCGATCCAGCGAGCGCACGTCGTTCTTCCGGTCGGCCTCTGTTACGCGCGGTGCCGGTTTGAATCGTGCGTTCTCCTCGTTGTAGGCGTCCTCTAGATCCTGGGCGGTTTGTTTCAGCGCTTCCGAGTCCAGATCAATCTTGCCGGCCTTCAACAGCTCCTGCTGCCGTTTTTCGGCCTCCTTCCGTAGCTCGTGGTTTGATTTGAGGCTTTTCTCTAGTTCGATTTGATCTAACATTTCCTGCCGAGGAGGACGTGGAGAACACACGATAGCTCACATTATTACGGAAAGCATTTAGTAGTTCCACTGGAGTATGTTACCTTATACTTAGCCTCTAAAGGATCAAGCGTTTTCGTGACGATGGGAAGTCGCTCAACGAGCACACCGGCGAAGAGATCCCACTTTTGCGCGGTTTGCGAGGTAGGAGGTGTGGATTGTGTTGATGCCGCTCTGCTCGATAGCAAGCGTGCTACTTGCAGAAGCGAACGATTTACAAGTCGCATTTTTGTGAAAATTATGTGTGAAATTGCCGGGTTCAAGAAAAGTTGGCAAGGTTTTCGTAACGCAATGTTTTTGTTATCGCATATGACAGAACCAAATCCAACACCAGCAGCACAAAGTGGTAAATTTGACAGTCATACGACATCGTTATGAAGTCAGATGAAGTCATTCCATACAAATTGCTACAGCTTTCTCAGAAAAATAAACGAAATTTTGACATCCATGGGTAAAAGTGTTTCGTTTGTATTAGTGAGGAGATAATCGTTTGTTGACATCGGTGGGAAGCACTAGTAGGTAAGGATGTAAAATTTTCATTTAACTATTTCTCGTGAATAACTACATAAAATATGCATCCGCTGTGTGTTGCAGGTAAATGTAGTGACTAAAGCGACCTTCACGTATCCTGGTTACATTTCCGAGCCGAACTTAAGCCCGGAGCTGGGTCAATGGAACGCGCATAGTCGCTCGACATCCGGTTATAAGACTAGTTATAAGTTATAAGGACTAGATATAAGACTAGATATAAGGTTGGAAAAATCAATAGCATATGAGAAATCTACGAGCTAATTTTTATTCACTCCATTATCTTTTTGATACCTAGCCCGTAAGGTGTTTAAAATCCGAAATCAAAACATTGCGCAGCACCTCCCTCTTGCAGTATATGCTGTCGTAGACGAGGAGCAGCTAACGGAGAGGTAACATGGAACCACGGATTTATGCTGAGTATACAAGGTCCACGAGATGCAGATTTTTCTTCGGTCATGAAGGAGAGTGTATATGCATATAGGTCTATGTACTTTGTGATAGTAAAGTAAACCTGGACAACTCATGGACGTCAACAAACATTAACCATAGACGTCAAAATTGATTTTCAAAATGGCAAGCTTGACAGACCTATGACTTCACCTCCCTTCCATCTCCTTGGTCCTGTTCAAGGGGTGGGCTGCCGTCGTCGCACAGTCAAAAATTTTCGAGTTTGGCCGCCATTACGAAAAAACGGAGTCGCTCGCAGAGGCTTGCGTTGAAAAGTAAGAAAGTCGAGAAAAGTATTGCAAAAATCGGATTAAACGCAAATCAAAACGCTTGCCAACGCTGTAAGTAGTGTCCTGGGGCAGTGATTTACCACTTTGTTTCGTTTGTTTTCCACAAAAACTCGGTTTTTCCAAAAGCCCATCCGCAAATCGATCCGTACGCCATGTAGTGTTGTGTATGTGTGCGCGTGTGTGAATGTGTGCGTTTGTCGCTAGCGCTCCGCAGCGAAAATGGGGCCACGGGAAGACGAGAGTTGGAAAGCTAAATTGGCTGACACACCCAATATCGGAGAAAAGAGTGCATGAGTCTGGTGTTGATGGTAGCATCGCAGTTAATTGGTTTGCTGCAAGAACAAACGCCAAATGTTATGCTCCTCGAGGGTAGCGTAGCTATTTTGCTGCCTACCGCACTCCAGCGCCGCGCCCTACGGGTGGAGTGAAAAATCGATATTTCCCCCCCTATCCACCGATCTCGGAAGAAGGGGTCGAAAGTGCTACGCAGTCAATACACACTGCGGCATTTCGGCTGCGTTCCTCAGGAGAAAGATTTGAGTGTAAAAAGTTAAATGTTAGCTATAGTTTCAAGTATTTTGTTGGTAGTGTGGCAATTATTGTAATATAAGAAACCCTTCGTAAGTACATAAACAATCGCCACACTTTGGCTAGAGTAGTACCAAATCCTGCTCGTTGAGTTTTCGCAAGTCGGTTTCCTAAAAAAAATGAGTTTTCCATTTCAGAACATAATTCTGGAGAGATCCAATCATCGAACGAAACCGTTGAACTTGCGCTAGAAGGGCCCCCATTGCTTGCTTTGACCCTTGCTCTGATTGGACGATGATTCGGAATGTATGCGGCATATACAGTAAACCGATTACGTCATCGCCTTGCGTTGAGTTATTTTTAAATATTACCAGCTCCGGAGCGGCATGTGCTGCAGCAGCGACGACGGCTATGATCATCGTGATTGGGGGGATGTTGGTTGATGCCTCGCTCTAAACGTAGATCGTGAAGCGCATTCGTGTATGTATGGGTGTTGATTTCCGTTAATCATAAAAGCAAACTCTATCGGTGAAAAAAACATAAAACGGCAATTGGACAGGCATGTGTTACGAAACAGCAGCATTTTTTTTTGTTGCCTGTCCACAACTGCTTGTTCATATCGTCGGTTCTATATTTTATTCTCTGGAATTCGATGGTGTCATACTTTTGGCCTGCGGAACTGGTATGGTGCTTAGTGTATCTTCCACCGCCCGGTAGATAAGATAAGCCTGCATGTTTCCACGTACTCTGCATGAGCGCTGAAGGTGTGTGCTTGGCAACCGGGTGGAAAAAAATATCGACTAGGGAAAACCGCACCCTGCAGTGCGTGTATGCGTGTGCTTGTGTTAAATTTTCTGATTTGTGCATGTGGGGGAAGGTTTGATTTTTCCACCGGGGTCCGTTCAGTGAAATCAACGCTCTCAAGTGTAGCTTGTTAAATGCCAGTGAATAAATAATTTTGAGCACTTTCATCTGAATGCTGAACGGTACTAAGTTTGAGTATCGTTAACAGTACAGAAAAAATGGAAAACAACTGGAAGGAGAGACAAAAATAAAGAAGAAAGAGAGTGAGAGAGAGAGAACATATGCGAGAGAAAGAGTGAAGAGGGTATGCAAGTGGAGAGAAATGATAGCAGAAACAACAACAAAATAAACAAATCCGTGCGTGCGTGCGTGGAGTGTTCGGTGCGGGTCATGTTTTAATGTGGACTGCGAACGCGCATTCAAGCAACATAATACGTGCATGGAAAGGGCGGAAACAGCTAGCCACGAATGCCACGGATGACTAGATTTCGTTGTGCCCGTACGCTTATGTATCAAGTTGCTGCGTGGAGTGTCATGTCGTGCTATGTTGCAGGTTTTCCTGCAACCTCATCTAGCAGCGATCAATTCACATTGAATAATTTTTGTAGATGTTTTCGGATAGTTATGACAAAATTATCGTTTTTTTTATTACTTATAGATGCTCTGTGGTAAAAGTTTAAATTTTCAAATGTTCAAACCAAAGATTGAAGAAAAAACATCGTTTGCAAAGCATTTAAAAAGGCTAAGGTGCTGTGCGGATTGCATACTCTTGCGGATTGCACAATTGCCATGAAAAGTATGCTATTTGCACGGCAAACTCATTACGAAGGATTTATTTGGTTTTATTGAAGCTTGCAGCCGCAAAAATGCACCTTTCAATGTCACCTTTCGTTTTGGTTGTCTCATGTTGCCTAGTTCACTATTTAGCATTCGCGGTTCTAGAGCATGGGAAAAAGCGATTTTCATTTGAACGTAGTCACCTTTGCACCGAAGTACTGCTGTGTTCGTCGACAGTCGTCCTTCTTTGAAACTCTCTCTTTACACTCTCTTACACAACCTGCATTTACATCCTGTGTATTGGTAGATTTGTAAGGACGATGAGAAATGATACGTCGGTGTTGTATTGGCATATTTTGGTGTAATACTGGAATGTAATACCGGTCGAATTACTCCACGGTGGAGTCTATATAACTGACAATCAGCCTGCAATGTTGTTATCCGCAAAATCTGACGTCCTTTTTCTCTTTCTCTGTATCTCTCTCACTCTCATTCTCTGTTCTTTTCTATCTGTTCCTCTCTTCTCTCTCTCCACCTCTGTCACTCTCTCACTCTCTCTCTCTCTGTCTGCCACTTCTTGGTTGGTGAAAATTGCCAAAAATATGGGCCAACTCTTATGTTCTTCTTTCGTATAATGGGCCCTATGTGCGCCTGTGTGTGATCACGTGGATTGTAACGGATGTGAAATGAAATGCTCACTTACTCACTCACTGATACGTGTAACTGGTGCGATGGAAATGCGATGCGATAATACGGTAGCAAGGTGCTCTGCGGCTTTTCCGAAGCCATCGAAACGAAAGAAGAACAGAAGTGACTGCGGGAGCGGAGGAGGGGAGAGCGTAGAGTGGATGACACGTTAAGTCCACACTGCACACACATCAAACAAGCAGACAAACACCCCCAAACGCATACCTTCACACCTCCCGGCCTATCCCAGTACCACCACTCCGGTTGGAGAGGAAGTGCATGCTCATTAGGTAGATTTGGTGACCCGGACCCCCCGTCCCAGAGACACACCACAACCACCACCGCCATCACCCTCCACCAGTGCCACTGCAACCACGAGACGAGAAAAATGGCCCAGGCAACGGCCACCAGCGCGACCGGTACCCGCCGGCATCCCGACACACCGACGGACGACGAGAATCTCTTCATCAATCCGTCCGACGGTCTGCCGAACGAACATCCGGCCCTACCGAGCGCGTACGACTCGGACAGCGAGTCGAACCCGGTCGCGGATGACGATCTCCTGGACGATCTTCCCACGTCGATCATCGTCACCAATATCCACTCGGAGGTGTTCGCCGATGAGACGCTCAAGGCGAGCATGGAGGAGCTGTTCCGGCAGTTTTCCGCCAACACCACCTTCCAGTGGCTGAAGAGCTTCCGCCGGTTGCGCGTCAACTACGACACGGCGCTGGCGGCGGCAAACGCACGCATCCGGCTGCACCAGTACACGTTCGGCAACTCCGTCATCAACTGCTATCTCGCCCAACCGGTCACGCCCGTGTCGAACACGAACCTAAAGCCACCGGCCCCGGTCAAGCAGTTTCTCATTTCGCCGCCCGCGTCGCCCCCGGCTGGCTGGGAACCGGCCGAGGAGGGTGAGCCGCTGGTCAATCACGATCTGCTCGCCGCGCTGGCGAGTCTGACGCCGGGCGAAAGCCACGAAATACACGCTCAATCGGAGCACCATCCGGGCATCATTCTGCACACGGCCGCCGAACAGCTGGAGGCGGCCGCGGCGGCTGCAGCAGCGGCAGCGGCCGCAGCCGATGCAGACGAGGACGCCAAATCGCCCAGCATGGGCAGCAGCTTCGAGGAGGACGATCCGGACAAGGAGAACGCACCGATCGGCGGTGCCGGGGCGAACGTGCGTAAACCGCCGCGCATCATGCAAACGCGTTGCCCGGAACGCAAAAGTTCCTCCTAAATGGATCGAGCGGTTTGGTTCTGCTCGATTTTTTTTGTCTGCGAGGGGTCTTCGTAGGCCCCGTTTGTAAAAAAGTGCAGTACAGGTTGCAAATACTAGCAGCGTACCGTGAAGCACGTCTTTTTTTGCGAATTTCTACGCTAGGTTAAGATTATTCGAATAAATCGTTAATAACCTGTTAGTAACGCGTGTTGTAGTGCCAATCGCATCGTTTGCTGGCTAAATTTGATTAACTTCGCCAAAAAGTATGCAATCTGCACGACAGCAGCGCCTAACAATTAACTTATTAGCGGTTTATTAGTCCGTTTAATATTTTCTGCTTTGGACCAAACTTGTCCCTAGCGATAAGAATGTATTTAGCTGCTTTTCGTTTGCTACCCATTCGTACGATAGATTGATTTGGGTGTTAGAGTAAATGAGTTAACATTCTGTAGATACTCCAGGGTATGCAAAATCTCAATTAGGTCTTTTTTGGTGTACTTTCGTACTATTGTGATACTGTGTCACTTACGAAAATAAACAAAATGTAATATATTTTGATTTACATTTTTTTGACAATTTTGTGGCTTGGATTGATTATGAGTTTTACCTCGCATGTTTTTCGCCAGTGATGTGCTAGGAACGAATTGAATCAAACAATGATTAATTGAAAAAGAGTGAAATCGATCTATATTTATTTAAAAGGGCTTGGCTAGGATAAATAAGATTCTTTTGTCATTTTGCGTTCCGATTCTTGTCGTGAGCTGACTCTACTTTCAAAGCTTTCCGAGAGCCGAATCGTTTTGAGTATAGTTGCGAGATATGAGATAGGTTGAAAAAAATCACGCGACTCTTAATCTATTAAGTGTCGTTAAGTGCTCCACTAGTTCGATAAGGTACTGAGCCGATTATTCCAGGGTATTTTTTTAAAAATAAGTAATATGTTTCCTTTCTTCAGTGTCTAATCGGTTGGATATCTTTTGTTCTGCGTTAACTAAACACTAAACGCAAATCAAAATGTATGAGCATATCGAAAAGATTTGTAATCAGATGCTGTCCACAGAGGCCCGTCGGAACGCAATGAGCTGTACTGAAATGTCCAATTTACTTGCAAAGCGAGCAGAGCGGGAGGTTGTGCTTTTGTGCGGTATGCGTTACTGGAACCGTGCGCCAAGGACACGATGATGTTATATAACAAGTATGTCACGCGCGTGCTGTTGCGCTAAATCGTGTTTCATAATCAAAGAAGACTCAGAAGTAAAAACTACAGAATCGATCCTTTAATCCCTAAACGGAGCAAGATAACACAACCAAATAAATCTTCTAATGTTGCAAAATCCATACACCTGCGTCATAGTGAAGCAGGTGTGTCCCTTCCTTCCCGGCTGTCTACAATCGGCTCCGAAGGTCGCTAGATGAGGCGGTTCAATGTATTTGTGTTTGTGCGTGCTGTGACATGTATTCAATTGAACAACAGCGATGTTTTACTATCGAATGTGTTTACTTCGTCCCCCATTTTCCTATAAATCTACGAGCCGAACAGAACAGAGGTGCATGTATATTCGCTAGCTCGCCGGACACATCCGGAAGCATCCAATAATATCCGTGTCACTGGATCGGTTTTTTTATAAATGTTGGTGTAGGGCAGGGCGCAGCACACCCCGATTCCGACTTATCATGTAACAATGTTTCGGTTTTTGAAGCATTTTTTGTCTATGATGATCTTTTTTCTACGCTCTCTTACTCTGTGTGATGCCGTCGTGCGTACCACCACCACCACCGAAACACACAACTCACTATCGTCGTTGACAAACAGTCTCGTTAACCGTTTGACCCCATGTCTGTGTGTCTGTTTGTGTACGTGTAATCCGAGGTTGACCGAGAAGTCAACCAATAGAGCCTGGGGGTGGCACAGTATTCTTCCAATAAAACAAATACGATGTTTACCATACCGAATGTTTGAGTGTGTGTTCGCGTTGTGAGTGCAGCACGAAAAAAAGCTACATGAGAGTAAAGAAAATTTATGCTAGCAGAGAGGATATAAATGATTGCAAAATTCGGATGAAATATATTTTAGTTAGTGCTAACTACGAAATAAAAATAAACCAGAACATATACATTGCTGACCAGCGCGCTGTACAATGCAACAAGTAGCTTAGGGGATAGAGAAAAAATAATCGGCTTACCTACTTGTTTTACAAGGGAACCCGGAACTTTCACTGCGCGACAGTCACGTTTGAAGAAACTCCATTCTCACAACCATAACATGGCGTGCACGAGAAGAACGCATTCAACAAGTTTGGCGCAAGAAGTTGGTAGGGATGGTACGAGCAACAAGTTGTTATATTAACTAATTACAGAGGAAGGGGATCGTGAGCGAGAAGCTTATAGTGTGAAACAGAAGTATGGTGGAGGAAAGGATCTCGTTAATTTTACCGACAAAATGCAACCTATAGTGGTAACAATAGCAAAACAATATGTAGCTATGGAACGCAACGGAGTGAGAGAACGAGTGTATGTGTGTGCTGATAATGAAAACTCTAGAGGGCATTAGAAAGCGTGACGCGTAGGACTTAGCTCAGAAATATCACAGATGAGATAAGAAGACGCGAGAGAAAAATTCAATTATTATTGACGAAGATAATATATACATAACTGTCAAATAAAGTTTGATATAGATTTAACGACACTCGGAGTACTGTTTCAATTTTTCCAACAATGTTCCGCATCAAACGAGCACAACGAAACTATATGGCGTCCGGCGATTTGGGATGATTTTTATTAGTTATTGTTTGCTTTGTGTATTTTTTAGTTATTTTTCTTATTG
Source organism: Anopheles cracens (assembly GCA_002091845.1). NCBI lineage: Eukaryota > Metazoa > Arthropoda > Insecta > Diptera > Culicidae > Anopheles > Anopheles cracens. Next base: position 35,787 of record KZ071809.1, on the reverse strand, counting down.
CGTTTATTCCAGGACATCATCATAACGTGGCAAGTGAGAAGTCGAAGTCGCAAGGAATAATTTTCATTCACCGTAGCGAGCGAAAGAGCCGGCACTGTATTAAGACAGCGATTGACTTCATTTATCAGTAAGAGTAAATTATATTAGAGGTACGTTGTAACATCATCTTGTCATTTTATGTAACACAAATCTAAACAGGCAAATCTGCCTATCAGTCTGAAGAAATTGGGAGATTTGACTTGTCAAATTTTGAGATTGGACTCGTCTTTGATTTCAAAGAGAAGGTTTTATTGAATTCTTGGAGAAGAAAGTTCGCCATGGGAAATTCGTTGATAGATTTAGCCTCTGCTACATATCGAGACCGTGAAACTATCTAAATCTGATTTCCTCTCCCCCATTTTCCAGGCTTTTATATTGTGTAAATCTAAATCGTGACAATGGAGCAATTTACGCCGAAGGAGGTGCGCATCCTCGAGAGCGCCGAAGACATCCAGGAGCGCCGT
>KZ071809.1:0-24446 GCA_002091845.1 Anopheles cracens | reverse complement strand
TTGAACGGGATTCTTGATTGGCTTTCGACGGCGCGCAGTTTTGAGAATTGCTGCAGAAAACCAAAACCGCCCATGTTCTCATACACCACAGATTGTAGGTTCGAATCTCAACTATTCAGCTGATTATCCTACTACGATACCTTCAAGGAAAGCCAGCTAAGACAGAGATTGTTGTGTGTCAATGCAGAAGTAAGTTTAAACCAATAGTGCCCGTTGGGGATGGATGGAGGCAAGTTTCGCTCTGGCAGAATAGTGTCATTTTATTCGTTTTCTCCAAGCGTTACGCGGTGCGATATAGTCAACATAGTATTTAATGGAATCGAAAGAAACACAGGTTCGTCAGTAAACGCATTTGATGCAGTGTTTAACACGGTGAACAAATCGGAACGAACTGGAAGCAATACCGGACCGGACACACGGGAACCGGTCACCGGGCGACCATCGTGCCTAGAAAAAGATCCCCTTCACGTGCTGATCCAGTATCTTCTTCGTCTCCTCCGTCACGTCGATCAGCGTGGAGCTTTTGTTGAGGATGATGAAGACGTGCCGCGAGTTGCAACTCCGCTTCACGATCCAGTAGTCGTCGTGCGTCTTCACGATCGTCTCGTCCATCACGTTCGCCCGCCGATTGCTGCGCACGTCATCCAGCAGATCGACGATCAGGTTCATGACGTCGTTCGGTAGTCCGCTCCCAGCGACCGATTGGTACTGCTGCTGGCCCAGCCGTACCGTGCCGCGGTGCTGCAGGTTTAGCTCATTGAAAAAGATAAACTTGGGCGCCGTGGCCGAGTCGTCCTTGCTGCCACCGCAACCGAAGCCGTAGTTCGATTCACCGCTCGCCTGCAGATGTTGGCTGATGTCGGAGGAGATGCTCGTTAGCTGTGGATTGACGACCGCGTTCAGCTCGAGGTAGAGCGATTGTTCGTTCTCGACTGCACCGTCGTCCAACAGCAGGCAGAGCGTGATGTTCTGCACCTTGCGGCACACCATCAGCGTGTAGCGTTTGATCTTGCCCTGCTCAGTCACGTACGCAGGGCGCGTCTGCTTCGACTGCGCCAGATGATCGAACATCGGACTGTGGAAGTACTCGTACAGCGTGTACAGATCGGTCGGGCTGATACCGCTCCACACCACCTGATCGCTGTACAGGAAGATGCAGTGCTTGATCGGCGCGAACGTGGCCTCGATCATGTTGATGAAGTTCTGCACCCGCAGGAAGAGCAGCTGATTCAGCGGCAGGTATTGCACACTACCGAACGCATCCACCACGTCGCACTTTTTCATTTGCAGATGGAGAATGTAGCTCTGGTAGAAGGCTTCCAGCGTGCCGATGAGGTTCGCCGGCGCGTCCAGCTCCTCGCTCGGCCGCAAGTTGTCCTGGAACGTGCCGTGGAACATACGGAACATGCGGTAGGACTGACGCAGCACCGACTGGAAGATGGTATCGTGTATCGTATCGCCGTGGTACTCGTTGTAATCTCCCGAGTCGCGCGTCTTGCGCTCGAACGGCACGTTCAGCGTCATGATCATCCAGTAGCCCGGTTCGGGCTGGTAGTAGAATTGGCACGTTTTCTGAGTGTGCATCGTCTGTACGCTGTCATCTTTGGTGAATGTGCTGTGCGGTTTGCGGAGCGATAAAAGTGATTACCTCTTTCTGCACGAAATTATTAACGATTCGCTCTACTTACTTGCTGAATTTAATGATGGCCTCACTTAGACCAACGTCTTTTATTTTCGTATCGATGTCGGCATCCTGGGGGTGATAGTAAAGCACCTTCTTCTCCTCCTGAAACGGGCACCAAACACGAAAATGAAGAAAAATAGATAACACACATGCATGGCAGGTAGATCGGTACTCACCTCGCCCTCTTTGGGGCCGAACGCGGAATTAAAAATGTAAAAACTACGCAGGGACAGTTCGGCCGCTAGTACGGGGTTAGTCATCGTTTCGAATCGATTCTTAATTCTTGTCCGAGAGAGTTCGTTCGACGAGAAATCCCTACTTTATTTTGTTCTACTCGACTTTCGTTGCGGATTGTTTGCTTGTTTGCACTTTTGTTTTGCAATTTCCATACGATGCTGACACCCGGACGATGACAGTTCTTTTGTTTACATTTTCCGATAACACGAGCACGGCCATAGCGGATTGATCCGTAAAATTTACAAACAAATGTTCTGTTATTTTTTAGAGCACTAATTTGAGAATGCAGGTTAGCAATACTTAAAATCATGGATCATTACAAAAAATGAAATGAGGTTTTATTTATTTTTTCCATTTTTTTTAAAGAACCATTTACAGTTTATCGAGGCAGGCGCTTTCGGTGGTGTCAAAATTTGGACCACGAATAGATGACGTTAGCGTAAACTGTCATCGTGCCAACAACATTTGGGGCCGCTGTTTCTGTTTTTTTAACTCTCTCGGGCGAATAGTGAGCATTTCGGACGGAAAAGATGGAGAAAATGCACAGAAAATCATCGGCCAAGCCTTCGATTAAGCTCAGCGAACTCGACTATACGCCGGTGCTGATCGCCGTTGCCGTAGTTCTGCTAACACTGGGTAAGCACACGGTTCAATCATCCATACGCATCACCTTTGCACGCCTTTCTCAAATCTCTCGTCTGCAGTGGTCCTGTTCCTATGGAAACGCAAGAAGACCGTACGTTCCGCGGTCCTGTTTACTGGACTGTGCGACTCGGGCAAAACCTTCCTTTTCACGCACCTGTGTCTCGGCGGAGGCCGTGAAACGTTTACATCGATCAAGGAGAACGTGGGTAGCTTCCGGACGGACAAGGGTCACGAACTGAAGGTGGTCGACGTTCCCGGCCACGAACGGCTGCGGGGCAAGTTCTTCGATGAGTACAAAAACATAGCCAAAGCGATCGTGTACATGGTCGATAGTGTGACTGTGCAGAAGGACATCCGGGATGTGGCCGAGTGAGTATAGGTGGCAGGTTGTAACCAATCGTGGGAATAATAATCCAACCTCCATTCGATTGCAGCTTCCTGTACACGATCCTGGCAGACAAAGCAACCACCAAAATTCCGGTGGTTGTACTGTGCAACAAGCAGGACGAAACGCTTGCCAAAAGTGAAACTGCCATCAAGAGCATGCTGGAAAAGGAAATGTATGTGCTGTTCGGTGGTTTACTGTCGTACTTGCCATGGCGCTAACGGGCCTAAATTTTCCACGTTTCTTGCAGCAATATCGTCCGGCAGACCAGGAAGAGTCAGCTGCAGTCCGTGGACAACAGTTCGTCATCGGAGACGTTTTTGGGCAAGTCCGCGGGAGTGGAGTTTGAATTTGGGCAGATCGGTCAGCGGATACGGTTCGTGCCGTGCTCGGCCAAGGATGAAAAGTACGACGGGCTGACGACATTCCTGGAGACACTGTAAACAAACTGAAATGAGCGTGACTGTATTCATTTTTTCTCATTTATTTTTATGTGTTCTTAGTACGGGGTTAGTCATCGTTTCGAATCGATTCTTAATTCTTGTCCGAGAGAGTTCGTTCGACGAGAAATCCCTACTTTAGTTTGATCTACTCGACTTTCGTTGCGGCTTGTTTGCTTGTTTATCACTTTTGTTTTTCAATTTCAATACGTTGCTGACACACGGATGATGACAGTTCTTTTGTTTACATTTTCCGATAACACGAGCACGGCCATAGCGGATTGATCCGTACAATTTACAAACAAATATTCTGTTATTTTTTAGAGCACTAATTTGAGAATGCAGGTTAGCAATACTTAAAATCATGGATCATTACAAAACATGAAATGAGGTTTTATTTATTTTTTCCATTTTTTTTAAAGAACCATTTACAGTTTATCGAGGCAGGCGCTTTCGGTGGTGTCAAAATAGCATGTAGGAACAGATCCAGATCCTTTCAGCGAGTGCTCATAAATTATCGCCATAAATAACGACCTGCCCCAAAAGCCACTCGGAGCGCTACATACAACGTCTTTGCTCCTGCGGTAGGAAGCCTCCTGCGCAACCGTTTTCACCCTCCGGATGGGGTCTGCATCGAAAGACGTTTGCATGCCGTACGCCCCACTGCCCCGGGCGTGATAAATTTCCGCGCAAGATGCGATCCGTCGTGGTAATATGAGTAGATTAGCCCACTCGCGAGCCCGATCAGCAAACGGCACTTCGGTCTTCCGTAGTGTCGGAGCAAAGGTCGACCGATGCCGGCACACGATCCCTTTTTATTGCGCCATCCGAAATGCACCGCCCAGCCCGTGGCTTGCGTGATGCAAAGGGACGATTAAAATTCTCCGATCTCGCCCCGATCATCTCGGTAGCCGAGATAAACGAAAAGGATGCTGCAAGCTGGACGCTTCCACAGACGTGGGAAAGTGTAATGAAGGGAGAGTAAGAGATAGAGAGAGAAAGAAAAAAGTTTACCAAGCGCTTCGGAGTGTGGACTATCGAAAATTGGGCGCGATACGTTTTAATAGGGCTGATAGGGTTGATTTGAATTTCAATCAGCTTTGGAGCCGGTGCCGATAGACTCTTCCCGGAAGGCTCGGCTGAAGTTTGGAGGCTGTTTTGCAGATCGTTTACTTTCGTTTTTATCTTGGTTTTCGGCCCCATTCTGGGAACAGGCGATCGTCGCGTTTGCTTAAGGATGGCTTGTTTTGCCGGCAGCACTAACTTGGGCAAGAAGTGTGTGCCCCGCGCTAACAGTCCATACCGTTCCAGGCGCCTGATACCGTTAGGCAATTATAGGAGCGAGTGAGGTTCGAAAACGAAAAACAATCTCGTACAGAAATTATCATTTTTCCCGTCCAAGGTTTTGCTTCTTTTTCGGTTAGTTTATGATTTATAGGTTTATAGAGAAGCAAACTATCAGCCACTGCTAATTTATTGGACGATGCTTTTGTTTGCTTCCCAAGAGCGCTCTAATAACAAATTTGTTTTTTGTAATATTTTATGTTTGTCTTTCTAGATTTTTATCATTTCACACTATATCCTATGTCCAAAAGCATATAAGCAAGAATTTTTTTTTTAAATGTACTTTCGGTTAGCATCATGCCTGGCTGTTTGTTAGAAAAAATTTTTTAGAATCCTTTTTTATTCTGAACGGTTATTTTTGGTGTTATTTGATACCTAGATTGGACTGAAATTTTCATAAAATGTGCACAAACTATTATAGTTTTATAGTCCGTTTAGTTTGTGATCTTAACTCGTCTTCCTGTCACTTCTAGTAAAAAGAGTTTCATAAAAAAATATGAAAACATATAAAACTAAGAATAATAATTTTAAAAGCTCGTATTTCATTTTTTTCATTGAACGGTTCATCGGTTCAAAGGGTATGATGAAAATTTAATAATTTTCCGTTCATGACTACATGGTAGAATTGGTACATGATGGAAACATGGTAGAAATAATCGCGATTTACATGATAGTGTGACTGTGCAGAAGGACATCCGGGATGTGGCCGAGTGAGTATAGGTGGCAGGTTGTAACCAATCGTGGGAATAATAATCCAACCTCCATTCGATTGCAGCTTCCTGTACACGATCCTGGCAGACAAAGCAACCACCAAAATTCCGGTGGTTGTACTGTGCAACAAGCAGGACGAAACGCTTGCCAAAAGTGAAACTGCCATCAAGAGCATGCTGGAAAAGGAAATGTATGTGCTGTTCGGTGGTTTACTGTCGTACTTGCCATGGCGCTAACGGGCCTAAATTTTCCACGTTTCTTGCAGCAATATCGTCCGGCAGACCAGGAAGAGTCAGCTGCAGTCCGTGGACAACAGTTCGTCATCGGAGACGTTTTTGGGCAAGTCCGCGGGAGTGGAGTTTGAATTTGGGCAGATCGGTCAGCGGATACGGTTCGTGCCGTGCTCGGCCAAGGATGAAAAGTACGACGGGCTGACGACATTCCTGGAGACACTGTAAACAAACTGAAATGAGCGTGACTGTATTCATTTTTTCTCATTTATTTTTATGTGTTCGAAACTGTACGTAATAGAATTGTTTAAATAATAACACTGGTGTTACCCATATTCCAGACAACCGGCTACGTGGGAAGCCAACGCGTTTTTTACTGCTATTCTGTTGAATTCTAGTATTGAAATGAAATACCAAATTGTGGTTATGCTATACCTTGCCGCATAGTGCATATCTCTTGAGCATACCCAATCCAACAATACATTTGTCTTTCGATCGATATTATTTACTCTATAATATAAATTGCCTAATTTAGGATTATAATGTTTTCACAATGGTTTGCCAAAAAACTAAAAAGTTTAATACAGTATTTTCCGTCATTTCTATATATTTTTTAACTGTTCACATTTTTTAGCAATCGGCGGAAAAAAGATAGAAGAATGCAAACATTAAAAGTGCTCGGAAAATTACTCTCTCAGTCGCACAAATTGCATACATTCAGGCTGAATTTTATGAATTCTTCTCATGCCTGCACGCTTTGCTCTCACTAGTGAGAAGATGCTGTAATGGCTGCGTACTTTTTGTTCTGTCGGATTCGTTATACGCCTAAAGGTATGCTATTAGTTAACGGTTAGAGTTTCGAATATCGATTAAATATATTTATCGTTTTTAATAAATACTTGATTATTATGTTTTATTAAGTTATCATCATATAATTATAATATTTGACTTGGTGAATTGTCCACATTCAATGTCTAGTTCATCGAAACAAGAAATTCTACTCCATGTGTCATGTGATGTGTTCAAATTTCATTGCCTGGTCCAGCGATCTTCCGTTGTCGGCGGCTTTGCAGGAACATGTGATGGCTTACTTCAAAATGAATTCAACGTAAAGTTTTGCCGTAGTTTAAATGATTACGCGGTCATTGAACAACAGGGCATGGTATCGAAAAAATATTAGTTGGGACCTAGCTGATAGAAAGAACAAAACTGGAATATTCCAATTGGTAGTGTTTTGTTTAACACGATCTATAGAGATTAACACTAACATCTAAATGCTACAGTCTGTCGTCCGCTTTTATTTGCCTCTAGTGTTTGGCTGTTCGTCTTGCGGATTTTATACGTTAATGGTAGTTGAACGTTAGTTTAGTGATCCTGTCAGTATGTGGATTGCAAATTCGCGAAAGGCAGGCAATTTACAGCGAATCAACTTATGTAAAGTTATTTCCGTTTACGAAACATATGTTTGTTCTTTCCAGTAGCTTCAAGTAATCCTCTAGTTTAGTGATCCTGTCAGTATGTGGATTGCAAATTCGCGAAAGGCAGGCAATTTACAGCGAATCAACTTATGTAAAGTTATTTCCGTTTACGAAACATATGTTTGTTCTTTCCAGTAGCTTCAAGTAATCCTGTACTTTCACCTACTCTCATCGACAGTTAGCATGTAGTGACGACATTCCTGGAGACACTGTAAACAAACTGAAATGAGCGTGACTGTATTCATTTTTTCTCATTTATTTTTATGTGTTCAAAACTGTACGTAATAGAATTGTTTAAATAATAACACTGGTGTTACCCATATTCCAGACAACCGGCTACGTGGGAAGCGCGTTTTTTACTGCAAATCTGTTGAATTCTAGTATTGAAATGAAATACCAAATTGTGGTTATGCTATACCTTGCCGCATAGTGCATATCTCTTGAGCATACCCAATCCAACAATACATTTGTCTTTCGATCGATATTATTTACTCTATAATATAAATTGCCTAATTTAGGATTATAATGTTTTCACAATGGTTTGCCAAAAAACTAAAAAGTTTAATACAGTATTTTCCGTCATTTCTATATATTTTTTAACTGTTCACATTTTTTAGCAATCGGCGGAAAAAAGATAGAAGAATGCAAACATTAAAAGTGCTCGGAAAATTACTCTCTCAGTCGCACAAATTGCATACATTCAGGGTGAATTTTATGAATTCTTCTCATGCCTGCACGCTTTGCTCTCACTAGCGAGAAGATGCTGTAATGGCTGCGTACTTTTTGTTCTGTCGGATTCGTTATACGCCTAAAGGTATGCTATTAGTTAACGGTTAGAGTTTCGAATATCGATTAAATATATTTATCGTTTTTAATAAATACTTGATTATTATGTTTTATTAAGTTATCATCATATAATTATAATATTTGACTTGGTGAATTGTCCACATTCAATGTCTAGTTCATCGAAACAAGAAATTCTACTCCATGTGTCATGTGATGTGTTCAAATTTCATTGCCTGGTCCAGCGATCTTCCGTTGTCGGCGGCTTTGCAGGAACATGTGATGGCTTACTTCAAAATGAATTCAACGTAAAGTTTTGCCGTAGTTTAAATGATTACGCGGTCATTGAACAACAGGGCATGGTATCGAAAAAAATATTAGTTGGGACCTAGCTGATAGAAAGAACAAAACTGGAATATTCCAATTGGTAGTGTTTTGTTTAACACGATCTATAGAGATTAACACTAACATCTAAATGCTACAGTCTGTCGTCCGCTTTTATTTGCCTCTAGTGTTTGGCTGTTCGTCTTGCGGATTTTATACGTTAATGGTAGTTAAACGCTAGTTTAGTGATCCTGTCAGTATGTGGATTGCAAATTCGCGAAAGGCAGGCAATTTACAGCGAATCAACTTATGTAAAGTTATTTCCGTTTACGAAACATATGTTTGTTCTTTCCAGTAGCTTCAAGTAATCCTGTACTTTCACCTACTCTCATCGACAGTTAGCATGTAGCATGTAGGAACAGATCCAGATCCTTTCAGCGAGTGCTCATAAATTATCGCCATAAATAACGACCTGCCCCAAAAGCCACTCGGAGCGCTACATACAACGTCTTTGCTCCTGCGGTAGGAAGCCTCCTGCGCAACCGTTTTCACCCTCCGGATGGGGTCTGCATCGAAAGACGTTTGCATGCCGTACGCCCCACTGCCCCGGGCGTGATAAATTTCCGCGCAAGATGCGATCCGTCGTGGTAATATGAGTAGATTAGCCCACTCGCGAGCCCGATCAGCAAACGGCACTTCGGTCTTCCGTAGTGTCGGAGCAAAGGTCGACCGATGCCGGCACACGATCCCTTTTTATTGCGCCATCCGAAATGCACCGCCCAGCCCGTGGCTTGCGTGATGCAAAGGGACGATTAAAATTCTCCGATCTCGCCCCGATCATCTCGGTAGCCGAGATAAACGAAAAGGATGCTGCAAGCTGGACGCTTCCACAGACGTGGGAAAGTGTAATGAAGGGAGAGTAAGAGATAGAGAGAGAAAGAAAAAAGTTTACCAAGCGCTTCGGAGTGTGGACTATCGAAAATTGGGCGCGATACGTTTTAATAGGGCTGATAGGGTTGATTTGAATTTCAATCAGCTTTGGAGCCGGTGCCGATAGACTCTTCCCGGAAGGCTCGGCTGAAGTTTGGAGGCTGTTTTGCAGATCGTTTACTTTCGTTTTTATCTTGGTTTTCGGCCCCATTCTGGGAACAGGCGATCGTCGCGTTTGCTTAAGGATGGCTTGTTTTGCCGGCAGCACTAACTTGGGCAAGAAGTGTGTGCCCCGCGCTAACAGTCCATACCGTTCCAGACGCCTGATACCGTTAGGCAATTATAGGAGCGAGTGAGGTTCGAAAACGAAAAACAATCTCGTACAGAAATTATCATTTTTCCCGTCCAAGGTTTTGCTCCTTTTTCGGCTAGTTTTTTTATTTATAGGTTTATAGAGAAGCAAACTATCAGCCACTGCTAATTTATTGGACGATGCTTTTGTTTGCTTCCCAAGAGCGCTCTAATAACAAATTTGTTTTTTGTAATATTTTATGTTTGTCTTTCTAGATTTTTATCATTTCACACTATATCCTATGTCCAAAAGCATATAAGCAAGATTTTTTTTTTAAATGTACTTTCGGTTAGCATCATGCCTGGCTGTTTGTTAGAAAAAATTTTTTAGAATCCTTTTTTATTCTGAACGGTTATTTTTGGTGTTATTTGATACCTAGATTGGACTGAAATTTTCATAAAATGTGCACAAACTATTATAGTTTTATAGTCCGTTTAGTTTGTGATCTTAACTCGTCTTCCTGTCACTTCTAGTAAAAAGAGTTTCATAAAAAAATATGAAAACATATAAAACTAAGAATAATAATTTTAAAAGCTCGTATTTCATTTTTTTCATTGAACGGTTCATCGGTTCAAAGGGTATGATGAAAATTTAATAATTTTCCGTTCATGACTACATGGTAGAATTGGTACATGATGGAAACATGGTAGAAATAATCGCGATTTACATTTTATTGCTCAAGAAAGAAAGTAATGGACGGAGATTTCTCGAAAGAAGAAGTATTTCGTTACGAAAATAAAACTATTTTTTTTCATGCATTTTTCAAGCATTTCAAATGTATGTTACAGTCCTTAATGAACCTTTCAGTTTTCCAAACTAATGCTTTTGTTGGAAAACATCTATTTTTTAACGTTCGATTTGAGACTTTTCTAATCTTTCGTTGAGTAAGTTTGTTGTTTTTATAAATGATATTAGGATTATTTTTGGTATTTTTTTTTGGTGCATAGTTGGTAAGTTTTTCACATTCGATTTGTTTAAAATATCAAGAAGGAAACAAACGGTTTAGAGGCCAACTTCCAGTTAACTGAAGAACGGCGTATTTCTGGGCAAGAATGGCATCTAGCAAAACAAGAAAAAATGGAATAAAATTGCAACAATCACTGGACTATAATGCAATAGAAATATCCGAGATTTGGAGAGATGAATAAATGAAGTTTAATCGATTTTTATTTAAATTTGGGAGCTCAAAAGAAAAAGTAAGGGGTTTGGAAGCAGCAAATTGAAGTTGTCAAACCATATGGTACACTTAAGAACAACTTTAATCTTATAATATTGCTCTTGTTTTACGACATTTCGATACTGAACTCCAAGACATTTTGATATTGAATTTGGCACGAAACTCCAAAAAAAGTTGCTCATCCCTGACCTGCGTTATAAATTTGACACCGCTCTACGGCTAATAAGGCACAACTTGTTCAGGCCAACTTTGATGCGTTTTGCATACAAGGTACCGGACAGAACCAGCAAAAAATAAACAAACTCATAAACGAACCTGTGCAAAGGGACTCCACGTTTTCGAAAGCCGTATCATTACGGCGGAACGCAATCGGCATCGTAATTGAATCGGAAGAATCGGCTGGTTTGTTAATTGGCCGCACATCTAAGCTCGTGTTGGGATTGTTCACCCGCCTGCACGGGGAACGTTTTGAACGGGGCACGATCACGTGGCATCGTAAAGCGTTCTCCCCGCGGGGCAGCTAACGATACTTCCCCGAGAACATCCTTCCGGGCACAATGTTGTGCGGAGCGATCAACCCGATCGGCGTTGCCAGGTTGTACGAGGCCCATTTGTCCCTTCCCCGAGGGTGTCTGCAGCTTCCCCGCTTTGGGGTCTTTGTTTTGGGGCCCGGGCCAGATTAGCCCGGCTGCGCGACGACTGCGCCGACGGTGCAAGTAGTCTCGTGCGTCCCTTCATGCACTCGATCGAGGTGGCGAAAGAAACGAAACGAAACGTGAAAAAAACAACCGCGCCAAGTCGTGGTGCGAGTGCGCATGTTTGGAGGTCGCGCAAGGACTTTGCGCGCCACGGTAGTAATTCGCTAAGCTTAAGCTTAATGTTCGTCAGCTTCCTCATTACCCGGTGCTTCGGCCCGTCGGGCATTCGTGGGGAGGGCGACCCATTTAATTTGATTGTTTGACGGAGGGTGGCTCGCCGTAAGGGTACTTACGGCTGCCAACAGCTGCCCGGTCCAGGCAGCTCCGTTTCTAAGGCTCTCCCGTTTGAGGTGTTTTTCTTGCCCTTTTTGGAATGTTTTCTCACATACCTCGCTGGCCCGAGCGCCCGGTTGGGGTCGGGATCCCGCAGATCCCGCGAACGGCCGAGCGACAGTCCCCGAGCGGTGGGACGGTAAAATTTATAATCCCACCCCGTTTATGACGGATTTTCCCACGGCTTCGCGATGGTGCAACGAAATGTGTGCTGCGGGTCGCCGTCGGAGAACATAAATTGTTGGCTTTGCCCCGTAAACCGGAAGCTTGTCCGGAGCGACGAAAGCGTAGCCTGCGAAGGTGCACGGAAAGATCTCGGACTTAACTTTTCGTCCAATACCGACAAGACAGGCGGCTGTCGTTGGCGCGCCAGCAAAAAGTGTCGTAAATAAATCGATCCAACAGCGGATGGCGCAGGACGTGTCTTTTGCGTTTGCCGCCACGCATCATTAGGTTTGCGTTAACAGGCGTACGGTGCGCTGGTCAGTTTGGGGTCTGATTAAGAAATATATCATAGCTGATTGCTGCTGGATGCTGCTGGTGAAGACCCTGTCCGGCATTGGAATCTCTGCGGTACGGGCACAGTAGGTTGTTTTTGTTGAGAAGAAAACTAGCGTGAAAAGGAGATCGACACAGTTGCTCCCACATATATGATGGTCGCAAAAATTCATCCTCCAATTCAAGAAGAAAAAATCAGAACGGCACAATTAAGACAATGTCTTGACATCGGCTGCTTCCATTAGCTGCATTAGAAAGAAAAGAAGAAATGCATTAGCTCTTGTGTTAACTTATTCAGTACATGCTGTGTTCTTCAGTTATTCAATTTCACAACCGGCATCTGAGTTTGTCCAGATTGGTTTCCGATATAGAAGGATCGAATCGTGTGGATCGAAACTACGTTAAAAAGATAAAATACATGAGTTACCATTAGACGGCATGGAGTGGAGATCTGTTCATTAGAAGGCATGGAGGAGAGATCTGTCGACTATTATAGAGAAATGATGAAATTGAAGTTGAAAGAAACACGTTTAATTTAAGTTTAAGAACTTTCGGTTAAGATATAAGAATGCTGCTGACACTGTTACGACTAGGACTAGGTTCATATGAACTCCTAAAAGGGCAGATGCTCAAATATGCACAGAAAAAATGTCTGAAATACAAAATCTGCCATGTGGACTTTTACTATACGTTGGAACACTTCCAACAAACTCTTCAAAGCACTCTCCAAACACGTTTGACTTAACTTACACGCGTAATCACGTTCCTTCGAACGGGCATTTGAATAATGACTGTAAGATACAAATGCTCACTAAAACATTCATTAAACGATTCTCGTTTTAATGATTCCGAGAATGGGATACGTGTAGAAAAAAAAATCACACACTGGCGCGCTAGTAACATTCATTCAACCTAATAAAAGGACATCGGACACATGAGTACAACACACGCTTACACAAATTGATGGAAACGAACCGTACACAACAAGAAAAAAAGGAGGAGTAGCCACTGGGGAAAAGGAAACTTTCCTACGCAATATTATGAATTCCTTCCCCACTCACAAATTGGTTGACATATTGGGTTAGGTAAACAGTTCCAAAAAAAACCGTATAAATGTCTATTGTGCAACACAAAAACAAAAAATAAAACAAAAAAGGGCGTGCTTTCGCCTTATTAACACAAACACACACGCTGAAAGGTGCAAAAATCGAATTGCAACACTTAAAATTATTGTTTGAAAATGATATCGATTGCAAATTGCTATTATTATTGCCCCATCTGTAGGAACACGTCCTACAAGTAGTTATCTCAGCGATCAGAAGCCATACCAAAAAGTGCATAATGGACCCCGAGTAAAGCGCTAACTAAATAAAGGCTTAGTCAAAAATGATCGAAAACACAAAGTACGTGTGTGGTGTGTGAGAGAGCGTTTTTGGTAAGGTTTTAGTGGCTGTAATTGACGGCTGTACCTGCGGGATACCGCAACGAAAATCAATTTCGGCACGATGATTCTATGAAAAATTAAGAAAAAATGGCAGATTTGGAAAAGAATAAGAGATTGCTTTAGTTTGATGGAGTTTGATTAAAAAATAGGTTTTGTTACACAGTTTTGATCCTGCACTGAAAAGGTTCCGAAAGGATAAGTTAAATTTTGAATTTATCTCCACAAAATCTATGGTATTTATTGTTGCAATAATCTCCCGATTGAGTTGAGAATGAATAATCAAATCCATTTCCGTGTCTGTCCAATGATGATATCTATAATTCGTGTCCAATGCATAGGGAGCGTGGAAGTGTTTAGACATCCGTACTGTTCGCTAACAGTGATGACCATTTTTCAATGGTTGTAGTAATATAAACACATCATTTGGCATAGTCAAGTCGTGCAGAATAATAATGAATGGAATAGCGTGTGCAGCCAGTCAGTTTTCCAACTTCTGGAGCAATGATGGTAAAAACTGGATTAAACTAAGTGAAAAATCTTGTTTCAAAATAGAAAATACTAAAAACAGTTGGATGGATAACACACACTGGCGCGCTAGTAACATTCATTCAACCTAATAAAAGGACATCGGACACATGAGTACAACACACGCTTACACAAAGTGATGGAAACGAACCGTACACAACAAGAAAAAAAGGAGGAGTAGCCACTGGGGAGAAGGAAACTTTCCTACGCAATATTATGAATTCCTTCCCCACTCACAAATTGGTTGACATATTGGGTTAGGTAAACAGTTCCGGAGCTTTTTCACGCACTAGACGAGCGCTATAGAAACTATCTAAAAGGATAAAGTAGAAGGTGCTCAACACACACGTGTACGTAGCCCTTTGTAAACGTGTAGATAATCTGTGTCGTAATTTAATACGTGTGTCGTATTAAAAAGTCATCAAAAAAGATTAAGAAACAACTGTTTACCAAATCCAATGAAAATACTGCAAAGTACGGTGTACGCACGTTGTACGATGGACCGCAGCTTGATCGTGACCTTTTCACGCTTCCCATTTCAGCCCACTTCACACTCACCTGGTGACGTTCGATCAACGCTTCCGCCCCGGTGACATCGTTGGCCAGCTCCTCCGACGTAACCAGCCCCATCATCGAGCTGATCCACGCCGACAGATCACGGTAGTCGCTCAGGAACCGCTGCAGATCGTACGAGTCGAGCAGCTTCTCCTTGCGCTGTTGCGCCTTCGTCACCACCTGCTGCCACTCCTCGTTGATCTCCTTCTGCTTCGCGTACGTCTGCTCGGCCGTGTCCGGGTGCGACTGCATCAACCGATTCGCCGTCTCATCCAGCTGCCGGATCTTGTCATGCAGTGCCGCCAGATCGCGCTCCAGTCCCTCGTGCTTGCGCTGCAGCGTCTGCACACCGCGCAGATCCTTGCCCAGTTCGTCGTTGTTCAGTGCGTTCTCCTTCTCCGCGATCCAATCCTTCGTCTCGTCCACATCGCGATGGAACCGCTGCACCTCGTGCGCCGAACCGAGCTGGCTCGCGCGTTCCTGCGTGATGGTCTGCAGCGTGGCCCACTCCTCGTTCAGCGTCTGGATCTGCGTCTTGATCTTCAGCGCCGCCTCCGTCTGGCCGAGCGACGTCAGCTGGATGGCGATCTCGTTCAGCTTCGCCAGCCGCACCTCGTTCGCCTTCAGGTCGTCGTTGAAGTCGTCGAACTTCTTCTGCAGCACTTCGACCTCCTCCAGATCCTCGCCAACGTCCTTGATCTGAGCGTGGCTCTCCTTGTCCTTGATCCACGCCGCCAGATCGGCTGCCTCGCGCACCAGCACGTACGCCTTCACCGTCTCGTTCAGCTTGTTCTGGCGTTCGCGTGCGAGCGCGAGCAGATTGTCGTACTGGCTGTTGATCTGCGTCTGCCGCTTGGCGATCGAGTGCCCATCGATCAGGTTCTGCTGGCTGGCGCTCAGCCCCGGATCGATCTTCTTGATGTAGGCCGCCGGCACGAACCCTTGGCGATCGTTCACCTCCACCTTCCACCAGTCCTTGTTGTTCGAGTTCAACAGCGTCAGCACGTCGTTCTTCTTCATCGACACCTCGCGCGGCGACTTCTCGGTGTAGTCGTACAGGGCCATCACACACTCCTTGCCAGTAATGTCAACGACGGGCGTCTCCTGCTGGCGGCAATTTTTCGCCTGCTCCTGCAGTGCCTGGATCGTGTTGCCGAACGCTTCCAAATCGGACACGAGTGCCTCGTGCTTCTTCAGCAGCGCCTCGGAAGAATCCTCGTCCTTACCGTAGTCCTGGTTTGATTTCCCCACTCACAAATTGGTTGACATATTGGGTTAGGTAAACAGTTCCGGAGCTTTTTCACGCACTAGACGAGCGCTATAGGAACTATCTAAAAGGATAAAGTAGAAGGTGCTCAACACACACGTGTACGTAGCCCTTTGTAAACGTGTAGATAATCTGTGTCGTAATTTAATACGTGTGTCGTATTAAAAAGTCATCAAAAAAGATTAAGAAACAACTGTTTACCAAATCCAATGAAAATACTGCAAAGTACGGTGTACAAAAACAAAAAATAAAACAAAAAAGGGCGTGCTTTCGCCTTATTAACACAAACACACACGCTGAAAGGTGCAAAAATCGAATTGCAACACTTAAAATTATTGTTTGAAAATGATATCGATTGCAAATTGCTATTATTATTGCCCCATCTGTAGGAACACGTCCTACAAGTAGTTATCTCAGCGATCAGAAGCCATACCAAAAAGTGCATAATGGACCCCGAGTAAAGCGCTAACTAAATAAAGGCTTAGTCAAAAATGATCGAAAACACAAAGTACGTGTGTGGTGTGTGAGAGAGCGTTTTTGGTAAGGTTTTAGTGGCTGTAATTGACGGCTGTACCTGCGGGATACCGCAACGAAAATCAATTTCGGCACGATGATTCTATGAAAAATTAAGAAAAAATGGCAGATTTGGAAAAGAATAAGAGATTGCTTTAGTTTGATGGAGTTTGATTAAAAAATAGGTTTTGTTACACAGTTTTGATCCTGCACTGAAAAGGTTCCGAAAGGATAAGTTAAATTTTGAATGTATCTCCACAAAATCTATGGTATTTATTGTTGCAATAATCTTCCGATTGAGTTGAGAATGAATAATCAAATCCATTTCCGTGTCTGTCCAATGATGATATCTATAATTCGTGTCCAATGCATAGGGAGCGTGGAAGTGTTTAGACATCCGTACTGTTCGCTAACAGTGATGACCATTTTTCAATGGTTGTAGTAATATAAACACATCATTTGGCATAGTCAAGTCGTGCAGAATAATAATGAATGGAATAGCGTGTGCAGCCAGTCAGTTTTCCAACTTCTGGAGCAATGATGGTAAAAACTGGATTAAACTAAGTGAAAAATCTTGTTTCAAAATAGAAAATACTAAAAACAGTTGGATGGATAACACACACTGGCGCGCTAGTAACATTCATTCAACCTAATAAAAGGACATCGGACACATGAGTACAACACACGCTTACACAAAGTGATGGAAACGAACCGTACACAACAAGAAAAAAAGGAGGAGTAGCCACTGGGGAGAAGGAAACTTTCCTACGCAATATTATGAATTCCTTCCCCACTCACAAATTGGTTGACATATTGGGTTAGGTAAACAGTTCCGGAGCTTTTTCACGCACTAGACGAGCGCTATAGAAACTATCTAAAAGGATAAAGTAGAAGGTGCTCAACACACACGTGTACGTAGCCCTTTGTAAACGTGTAGATAATCTACAGCGTTTAAGTTACAGCCTCGTAGCTGGGTCGTATTAAAAAGTCATCAAAAAAGATTAAGAAACAACTGTTTACCAAATCCAATGAAAATACTGCAAAGTACGGTGTACGCACGTTGTACGATGGACCGCAGCTTGATCGTGACCTTTTCACGCTTCCCATTTCAGCCCACTTCACACTCACCTGGTGACGTTCGATCAACGCTTCCGCCCCGGTGACATCGTTGGCCAGCTCCTCCGACGTAACCAGCCCCATCATCGAGCTGATCCACGCCGACAGATCACGGTAGTCGCTCAGGAACCGCTGCAGATCGTACGAGTCGAGCAGCTTCTCCTTGCGCTGTTGCGCCTTCGTCACCACCTGCTGCCACTCCTCGTTGATCTCCTTCTGCTTCGCGTACGTCTGCTCGGCCGTGTCCGGGTGCGACTGCATCAACCGATTCGCCGTCTCATCCAGCTGCCGGATCTTGTCATGCAGTGCCGCCAGATCGCGCTCCAGTCCCTCGTGCTTGCGCTGCAGCGTCTGCACACCGCGCAGATCCTTGCCCAGTTCGTCGTTGTTCAGTGCGTTCTCCTTCTCCGCGATCCAATCCTTCGTCTCGTCCACATCGCGATGGAACCGCTGCACCTCGTGCGCCGAACCGAGCTGGCTCGCGCGTTCCTGCGTGATCGTCTGCAGCGTGGCCCACTCCTCGTTCAGCGTCTGGATCTGCGTCTTGATCTTCAGCGCCGCCTCCGTCTGGCCGAGCGACGTCAGCTGGATGGCGATCTCGTTCAGCTTCGCCAGCCGCACCTCGTTCGCCTTACCTGATCACGGCGCTCCTGGATGTCTTCGGCGCTCTCGAGGATGCGCACCTCCTTCGGCGTAAATTGCTCCATTGTCACGATTTAGATTTACACAATATAAAAGCCTGGAAAATGGGGGAGAGGAAATCAGATTTAGATAGTTTCACGGTCTCGATATGTAGCAGAGGCTAAATCTATCAACGAATTTCCCATGGCGAACTTTCTTCTCCAAGAATTCAATAAAACCTTCTCTTTGAAATCAAAGACGAGTCCAATCTCAAAATTTGACAAGTCAAATCTCCCAATTTCTTCAGACTGATAGGCAGATTTGCCTGTTTAGATTTGTGTTACATAAAATGACAAGATGATGTTACAACGTACCTCTAATATAATTTACTCTTACTGATAAATGAAGTCAATCGCTGTCTTAATACAGTGCCGGCTCTTTCGCTCGCTACGGTGAATGAAAATTATTCCTTGCGACTTCGACTTCTCACTTGCCACGTTATGATGATGTCCTGGAATAAACGCAATAAGAAAAATAACTAAAAAATACACAAAGCAAACAATAACTAATAAAAATCATCCCAAATCGCCGGACGCCATATAGTTTCGTTGTGCTCGTTTGATGCGGAACATTGTTGGAAAAATTGAAACAGTACTCCGAGTGTCGTTAAATCTATATCAAACTTTATTTGACAGTTATGTATATATTATCTTCGTCAATAATAATTGAATTTTTCTCTCGCGTCTTCTTATCTCATCTGTGATATTTCTGAGCTAAGTCCTACGCGTCACGCTTTCTAATGCCCTCTAGAGTTTTCATTATCAGCACACACATACACTCGTTCTCTCACTCCGTTGCGTTCCATAGCTACATATTGTTTTGCTATTGTTACCACTATAGGTTGCATTTTGTCGGTAAAATTAACGAGATCCTTTCCTCCACCATACTTCTGTTTCACACTATAAGCTTCTCGCTCACGATCCTCTTCCTCTGTAATTAGTTAATATAACAACTTGTTGCTCGTACCATCCCTACCAACTTCTTGCGCCAAACGTGTTGAATGCGTTCTTCTCGTGCACGCCATGTTATGGTTGTGAGAATGGAGTTTCTTCAAACGTGACTGTCGCGCAGTGAAAGTTCCGGGTTCCCTTGTAAAACAAGTAGGTAAGCCGATTATTTTTTCTCTATCCCCTAAGCTACTTGTTGCATTGTACAGCGCGCTGGTCAGCAATGTATATGTTCTGGTTTATTTTTATTTCGTAGTTAGCACTAACTAAAATATATTTCATCCGAATTTTGCAATCATTTATATCCTCTCTGCTAGCATAAATTTTCTTTACTCTCATGTAGCTTTTTTTCGTGCTGCACTCACAACGCGAACACACACTCAAACATTCGGTATGGTAAACATCGTATTTGTTTTATTGGAAGAATACTGTGCCACCCCCAGGCTCTATTGGTTGACTTCTCGGTCAACCTCGGATTACACGTACACAAACAGACACACAGACATGGGGTCAAACGGTTAACGAGACTGTTTGTCAACGACGATAGTGAGTTGTGTGTTTCGGTGGTGGTGGTGGTACGCAGCGCCGGCTGGAGGAGCTGCAGCGCCTGTGGGAGCTGCTGCTGTCGCGCCTGGCCGAGAAGGGCATGAAGCTGCAGCAGGCGCTCGTGCTGGTGCAGTTCCTGCGCCACTGCGAGGAGGTGATGTTTTGGATCAAGGACAAGGAAGCGTTCGTGACAGCGGACGAGTTCGGGCAGGATCTGGAGCACGTGGAGGTGCTGCAGCGCAAGTTCGACGAGTTCCAAAAGGACATGGCGTCGCAGGAGTACCGCGTGACGGAGGTGAACGAGCTGGCGGACAAGCTGCTGTTTGGCGGCCACCCGGAGCGGGAGACGATCACGCGCCGCAAGGAGGAGCTGAACGAGGCGTGGCAGCGCTTGAAGCAGCTGGCCATATTGCGCCAGGAGAAGCTGTTCGGGGCGCACGAAATCCAACGTTTCAACCGCGATGCGGATGAGACGGTTGCGTGGATCGCTGAGAAGGATGTCGTGCTGTCGTCGGACGATTACGGGCGCGATCTGGCCAGCGTGCAAGCGCTGCAGCGCAAGCATGAGGGTGTGGAGCGTGATCTGGCCGCACTGGAGGATAAGGTGGCCGCACTCGGTACGGAGGCTGGGCGGCTGTGCAGCATCCACGCCGACCACAGCGAGCAGATCCGAGAGAAGCAGGCGGAGATCGCTGCGTACTGGCAGTCGCTGACGGCAAAGGCGAAGGAGCGCAAGCAGAAGCTGGACGAGTCGTACTTCCTGCACCGCTTTCTGGCCGACTTCCGCGATTTGGTCTCTTGGATCAATGGCATGAAGGCGATCATCTCGGCGGATGAGCTGGCGAAGGACGTTGCCGGTGCGGAGGCGCTGCTCGAACGCCACCAGGAGCATAAGGGTGAGATCGATGCGCGTGTCGACAGCTTCAAGCTGACGACGGAAGCCGGCCGGCAGCTGCTGGAGCGTGAGCACTACGCAGCGGCGGAAGTGCAGGAGAAGCTGGCCGCGCTCGAGAACGACAAGCGCTCGCTGCTGGTGCTGTGGGAGGACCGTCGCATCCGGTACGAGCAGTGCATGGATTTGCAGCTGTTCTACCGCGACACGGAGCAGGCCGACACGTGGATGGCAAAGCAGGAAGCGTTCCTGGCGAACGAGGATCTGGGCGATTCGCTCGACTCGGTCGAGGCGCTCTCCAAGAAGCACGAAGACTTCGAGAAGAGTCTGGCCGCGCAGGAGGAGAAGATCAAGGCGCTGGATGTGTTCGCGACGAAGCTGATCGACGGGCAGCACTACGCAGCGGACGATGTGGCGCAGCGGCGCGCGATGTTGCTGGCGCGTCGTTCCGCGCTGCAGGAGAAGTCGTCCGTGCGGCAGCAGCTGCTGGAGGATTCGAATGGGCTGCAGCAGTTCGAGCGCGACTGCGATGAGACGAAGGGTTGGATCAGTGAGAAGTTGAAGTTCGCGACTGACGATAGCTATCTCGATCCGACCAACCTGAACGGGAAGGTGCAGAAGCACACCAACTTCGAGCACGAGCTGACGGCGAACAAGAGCCGCATCGAGGACATCACGGCGACGGGTCAGACGCTGTCGGAGCGTGAGCATTACGCGGCGGACAAGGTGAACGCGCGTATGCAGGAGATCGTAACGCTGTGGGAGTCGCTGGTGCGCGCTTCGGACAAAAAGGGCTGCAAGCTGCAAGAAGCGTCGCAGCAGCAGCAGTTCAACCGCACCGTCGAGGACATCGAGCTGTGGCTGAGCGAGGTCGAGGGTCAGCTGCTGTCGGAGGACTGCGGCAAAGATCTGACCAGCGTGCAGAACCTGCAGAAGAAGCAGGCACTGCTGGAGGCGGACGTGATGGCGCACCAGGATCGTATCGAGGGTATCAAGGTGGCAGCGAACAAGTTCGTCGAGAGTGGCCATTTCGATGCGGACAACATCCGCGCCAAGGAGGCGGCGTTGTCGAAGCGCTACGCGGCCCTCGCTGAGCCGATGGCGGTGCGGAAGCAGCGCCTGCTCGACTCGCTACAGGTGCAGCAACTCTTCCGCGATCTGGAGGATGAGGCGGCGTGGATCCGGGAAAAGGAGCCGGTGGCGGCGTCGACGAACCGCGGCCGGGATCTGATCGGTGTGCAGAATCTGATCAAGAAGCATCAGGCGGTGCTAGCGGAGATTAACAACCACGAGAGCCGCTGCGCCGGTGTCATCTCGAACGGTGAGCAGATGCTGACCGAGCAGCCGACGGCGAGCGAGGAGATCAAGTTGCGGCTGGACGCGCTCAAGGATCAGTGGAGCTCGCTGAAGGAGAAGTCGAACCAGCGCAAGCAGGATTTGGAGGATTCGCTACAGGCGCATCAGTACTTTGCCGACGCGAACGAGGCTGAGTCGTGGATGCGCGAGAAAGAACCGATCGTCTCAAACCAGGACTACGGTAAGGACGAGGATTCTTCCGAGGCGCTGCTGAAGAAGCACGAGGCACTCGTGTCCGATTTGGAAGCGTTCGGCAACACGATCCAGGCACTGCAGGAGCAGGCGAAAAATTGCCGCCAGCAGGAGACGCCCGTCGTTGACATTACTGGCAAGGAGTGTGTGATGGCCCTGTACGACTACACCGAGAAGTCGCCGCGCGAGGTGTCGATGAAGAAGAACGACGTGCTGACGCTGTTGAACTCGAACAACAAGGACTGGTGGAAGGTGGAGGTGAACGATCGCCAAGGGTTCGTGCCGGCGGCCTACATCAAGAAGATCGATCCGGGGCTGAGCGCCAGCCAGCAGAACCTGATCGATGGGCACTCGATCGCCAAGCGGCAGACGCAGATCAACAGCCAGTACGACAATCTGCTCGCGCTCGCACGCGAACGCCAGAACAAGCTGAACGAGACGGTGAAGGCGTACGTGCTGGTGCGCGAGGCAGCCGATCTGGCGGCGTGGATCAAGGACAAGGAGAGCCACGCTCAGATCAAGGACGTTGGCGAGGATCTGGAGGAGGTCGAAGTGCTGCAGAAGAAGTTCGACGACTTCAACGACGACCTGAAGGCGAACGAGGTGCGGCTGGCGAAGCTGAACGAGATCGCCATCCAGCTGACGTCGCTCGGCCAGACGGAGGCGGCGCTGAAGATCAAGACGCAGATCCAGACGCTGAACGAGGAGTGGGCCACGCTGCAGACGATCACGCAGGAACGCGCGAGCCAGCTCGGTTCGGCGCACGAGGTGCAGCGGTTCCATCGCGATGTGGACGAGACGAAGGATTGGATCGCGGAGAAGGAGAACGCACTGAACAACGACGAACTGGGCAAGGATCTGCGCGGTGTGCAGACGCTGCAGCGCAAGCACGAGGGACTGGAGCGCGATCTGGCGGCACTGCATGACAAGATCCGGCAGCTGGATGAGACGGCGAATCGGTTGATGCAGTCGCACCCGGACACGGCCGAGCAGACGTACGCGAAGCAGAAGGAGATCAACGAGGAGTGGCAGCAGGTGGTGACGAAGGCGCAACAGCGCAAGGAGAAGCTGCTCGACTCGTACGATCTGCAGCGGTTCCTGAGCGACTACCGTGATCTGTCGGCGTGGATCAGCTCGATGATGGGGCTGGTTACGTCGGAGGAGCTGGCCAACGATGTCACCGGGGCGGAAGCGTTGATCGAACGTCACCAGGTGAGTGTGAAGTGGGCTGAAATGGGAAGCGTGAAAAGGTCACGATCAAGCTGCGGTCCATCGTACAACGTGCGTACACCGTACTTTGCAGTATTTTCATTGGATTTGGTAAACAGTTGTTTCTTAATCTTTTTTGATGACTTTTTAATACGACACACGTATTAAATTACGACACAGATTATCTACACGTTTACAAAGGGCTACGTACACGTGTGTGTTGAGCACCTTCTACTTTATCCTTTTAGATAGTTTCTATAGCGCTCGTCTAGTGCGTGAAAAAGCTCCGGAACTGTTTACCTAACCCAATATGTCAACCAATTTGTGAGTGGGGAAGGAATTCATAATATTGCGTAGGAAAGTTTCCTTTTCCCCAGTGGCTACTCCTCCTTTTTTTCTTGTTGTGTACGGTTCGTTTCCATCAATTTGTGTAAGCGTGTGTTGTACTCATGTGTCCGATGTCCTTTTATTAGGTTGAATGAATGTTACTAGCGCGCCAGTGTGTGTTATCCATCCAACTGTTTTTAGTATTTTCTATTTTGAAACAAGATTTTTCACTTAGTTTAATCCAGTTTTTACCATCATTGCTCCAGAAGTTGGAAAACTGACTGGCTGCACACGCTATTCCATTCATTATTATTCTGCACGACTTGACTATGCCAAATGATGTGTTTATATTACTACAACCATTGAAAAATGGTCATCACTGTTAGCGAACAGTACGGATGTCTAAACACTTCCACGCTCCCTATGCATTGGACACGAATTATATATATCATCATTGGACAGACACGGAAATGGATTTGATTATTCATTCTCAACTCAATCGGGAGATTATTGCAACAATAAATACCATAGATTTTGTGGAGATAAATTCAAAATTTAACTTATCCTTTCGGAACCTTTTCAGTGCAGGATCAAAACTGTGTAACAAAACCTATTTTTTAATCAAAC
>KZ071808.1:0-11442 GCA_002091845.1 Anopheles cracens | reverse complement strand
TCGAGAATTGTTATTGACTTCTCTGTATCTCCTTCAGAGCTATTTAAATGAATTAAAATCACAAAAATTTAACAAAACGTGTTGTGTCTACAAGTATGTTTGCAGGATTTTGTTCTCAAAACAGACAGATAGCCTCTTGAATAGGATTATCATCTTTTTAGCATAAAAGATTGTTATACGATTTTTTTACTATTTTTTTAAAGCGTGATTTACAAATCAACAATTGTTGTGGCAAATATTTAGCATTATATTCGTGTTTCAGTTGTTCCCCTCTCCATTTGCCTATGTAATTGAATTCAAGTTTTTACAAACTCATACAAGCTTTTCGATGTTGTTTGCAGGGCTTACAAAAATCCTGAACCTTTTCAGCTTCTTTCGTCTCTTTCTATGAGTTTGTAGATATAATGGTCCATTGATGGTTTGATCACTTGGATGCGTTGTATACGAGCAAAGTTTGATCTTACCATAGAAAGGTAGGATCAAGCAGATCATGAGCAACTAAATGTGCAAATCGCAATCTCCAACATTTGCCTTACTCTCAAAGTATAGAAACATAGCATTGGTACACTGATCGAAATGCATAAAATACATTGACTAACTCTTATTCAATGAAAACCAATACCAATATGAAACAGAAGATCGTGAAAAATGCGGTACTTGTCGTGAATTGAAGATCATTAAAAATGCGAAGGTGAATTTAAATCATCCTAAAATGTTCAAAACAAAAAGTAAAATATTCTAACAGGGTGAAAACATTTCGTCCAGATCCTGTTGGTGTTAAAATAAATGATTCGCTTTACGATTTGCTTGCCTTTTAAAATTCTAGAACGATTGTACCTTCGCTTGAGTTTCACTATTGTAATATGTTGTGGCGTATATCAATTTCAGCTACTTCACATTAATTGGCATCGAATCGACAAATTGACTATCTTAAAGCCCGTCCGGGTTCGCCCAATGCATTCCACCAGTCCTCAGCCGTTGCAAATAGTCCCTTCCTCATTGGAGTTTTTACAAGAACCAATCGCCACCGATGCGCCGATGCACATCTCTACAACATCATCACTGCCGATGATACTCAAACAGCAGTACAACGAAGCGTATGATCGGAAGCTATGGGAAATTAATTAACATCACTCCGTGCCCAGACATGCCGACCGGAGCGGGAGCGCGGGCGGGGCCGAGCTGTGGCCGGGGCTTTATTATAATCGCGCACAGTGATAATAATTGTGTGATCATTATGAATATCAATCAATGAAATCCTTCCATTTGCAGTTTCGCGCGCGGGTGGGGTGCATTTCGAAAATTGCAAAGCTGAATCTGCGCCGCATTCGCGTTGCCCGAGGGGTCACACGGGGTGGGTGGTTCGGGAATGTGCATGTTTGTATGTTTTCGTAATTGGACTGAAAATTGCATAATTATGTCGTCCGCTATGTTCACCACACACACACCCACCCACATTACCACTGGTATCATCTTTTTAGCATAAAAGATTGTTATACGATTTTTTTACTATTTTTTTAAAGCGTGATTTACAAATCAACAATTGTTGTGGCAAATATTTAGCATTATATTCGTGTTTCAGTTGTTCCCCTCTCCATTTGCCTATGTAATTGAATTCAAGTTTTTACAAACTCATACAAGCTTTTCGATGTTGTTTGCAGGGCTTACAAAAATCCTGAACCTTTTCAGCTTCTTTCGTCTCTTTCTATGAGTTTGTAGATATAATGGTCCATTGATGGTTTGATCACTTGGATGCGTTGTATACGAGCAAAGTTTGATCTTACCATAGAAAGGTAGGATCAAGCAGATCATGAGCAACTAAATGTGCAAATCGCAATCTCCAACATTTGCCTTACTCTCAAAGTATAGAAACATAGCATTGGTACACTGATCGAAATGCATAAAATACATTGACTAACTCTTATTCAATGAAAACCAATACCAATATGAAACAGAAGATCGTGAAAAATGCGGTACTTGTCGTGAATTGAAGATCATTAAAAATGCGAAGGTGAATTTAAATCATCCTAAAATATTCAAAACATAAAGTAAAATATTCTAACAGGGTGAAAACATTTCGTCCAGATCCTGTTGGTGTTAAAATAAATGATTCGCTTTACGATTTGCTTGCCTTTTAAAATTCTAGAACGATTGTACAAACTCGAATCGATTTGAATCGATGCAAATTGTTATTAGCAATAGCACGATGTAAAGAGTTCTTGAGAATAACTGAATCGTGTGAAAATACATTTTAAGTTTTCGAAATGCGTGAAGAAAATAAGGACACTCTAATAGCCTGCTCAGTCAAACGAAAATTACTTATTGCTCATAACAATATTGAAGTAGTTGTGAAAAATTTACACTGACATCCAACCATTGTATCAACGCTTATAGCTGGATTGAACGCCATTGCGGATATTTTTATAAAATTTTCCGTTGAAAATTAGTTTGATTTTTGGAATAATACTCGAGAATTGTTATTGACTTCTCTGTATCTCCTTCAGAGCTATTTAAATGAATTAAAATCACAAAAATTTAACAAAACGTGTTGTGTCTACAAGTATGTTTGCAGGATTTTGTTCTCAAAACAGACAGATAGCCTCTTGAATAGGATTATCATCTTTTTAGCATAAAAGATTGTTATACGATTTTTTTACTATTTTTTTAAAGCGTGATTTACAAATCAACAATTGTTGTGGCAAATATTTAGCATTATATTCGTGTTTCAGTTGTTCCCCTCTCCATTTGCCTATGTAATTGAATTCAAGTTTTTACAAACTCATACAAGCTTTTCGATGTTGTTTGCAGGGCTTACAAAAGCCACAATCGCGGTGGCGCCTTCCGCACCCGTATCCTGCGCTGGTTTGGCGCGTCGCGCGTCTGGGTGGGGTTTTTTTATTGCTATAATTTGGGCTTTGCTCCCGGGCACACAACACACAGAGCGACACACCGGGCTGAATCAGAAAGCACGCACCGTTCGCGCTGTTCGAAGCCATCGGAACGGATGGGAAAATCCATTTTCGAAATTTAATTATGCTCGTTTTACGCGTTCCTACAGGGGGAAGATCACGAGGTGCCTGGAAGGGAGGGGGGGGATTTTTTTTAGGAAATTGAGTACAATCACATCGTAATGTGCTAATGTGCTCGGGGAAAGGGTAACTGTGAAAGGAAGATGGTAAGATGTACGCAAAAGTTTGCCTAATAAATTGGATAAGTATCAGCTGGGTGACAACGAGTTTTGACATTCGGTCATTAATCTTTGTGTGTGTCGCACAGTACGGGTGCCTGTTCTCGAAATTGTTACATTTTCTCTTCGAACATGGTTGGTGTAAATAGAAATAATGAATAATATGAATAATAAAACTCGCAAACTCGAATCGATTTGAATCGATGCAAATTGTTATTAGCAATAGCACGATGTAAAGAGTTCTTGAGAATAACTGAATCGTCGCTCATTACTGAATCATAAATATTGTTGTTAGTTCAAACGGCATTTTGTCGCCACTTTTTTAGCTCGAAATTCCATTTTTTCTTTTCCTCAAATTCTTTTCCAAAGTTAATTTGTTTATCATTGAACTCATGGTTTTTTATATCTTTATTACCCTTGCTCGCAAGACGTGGTGGGACGGTTCTTGAAGGCGCCCCGAAACAGGATGTAAAATTGTTCAGCTTCGTGCATTCAATCGTTCGGCGTGTGAAAACATCCGCAGTGCCTGGTGCTTTTGTGTCCCTTAAACTTCGCGTCAAAATTGTGAATACACGCTGCCATATTAAATATTAAAGCCCACGAGGCAGACATGGCAGAAAGAGGACAAAAAAGCACACACACACAGACACACAAACTCATCCCTATCGCGGCAAGAGAGTCATCCTTGACGCGGCGGGCGGTCAAGAGAGCTCGTCGCGGGGACACCAGGCTCCACGCTTCGCTTGACACAACGCCATTGTCAGAGAGCACAAAAACTAACCCTAACGCCCTGGGTGCGTGATGGTGGTGGTGGTGGTGTTTGACCTTACCAGCGCAATTCAATGCCAGCCCAAGCTAGACAGAGGGTGCGTCATGCTTCAATGAACCCTCACGGGGTGGAGATATACGTGGCATGCTCCTGGCACCACAGTAATCCGCACTTCTTACCACCTTTATCACGTATAAACACACACAAACATTCACCGCTTTCCCTCCTTCGTCGTCCTCTCATTATACGTAGGACAATTGGAGGGTGAGCGTTCGGCGCCAGGTCGTTGACGATATTGGGAAAGAAGAAAAAAAAACGCTTGCCAGCCAGATATCATGTTTACGTTGGAAAATGGCGTTAACACACCTTGTGTCGGTTATTTTTATGCTAGACGCAATGCGCGTCACGTATGTACGCTCATTACTGAATCATAAATATTGTTGTTAGTTCAAACGGCATTTTGTCGCCACTTTTTTAGCTCGAAATTCCATTTTTTTCTTTTCCTCAAATTCTTTTCCAAAGTTAATTTGTTTATCATTGAACTCATGGTTTTTTATATCTTTATTACCCTTTTTAATATTTCCACAACACTGAAGTAGGCTTAAATGCAGTTTTTGTTTAACTTTAATTTATTATTTCATGCATTCCTTACAGCAAACTGATCGTGTATTGAAAATTCTCAACACCATGACCATACTGGGACAGTAATTAAATGTGGACAAACCAATTTGAGACAGCAGTTTTTAGGACCCAAACACACGTACACACATACACGAATGAATTGTGATATATTTTTATACGAAAATCAGAGTAACACATTGAACAAACAAACTAATGTAGCCAATTTGTAAGGAACGTTCAAAACCGGAACGAACAAAACGAAACTGATCAGTGAAGAAATGAAAAAAAAACATCCTATTGTTTCACGACGACGATGCGTTGATTCGATATTGCTTTTTTAATCAAACAAACCAAGGGAGTCGAGCGAACATGCAGCGTTAGCTTTTCCTCGGCGCCTCGTAGCATACAAAATTACACGCGAAATGAAAATCACGACAAAACCGTTGCATTTGTTTTGAAAATTCGGCCTTGGCATAAGGTTTGTGTGGTTGAAACGGAGGCGTACACGATACGGTAAGAGGTTGAAGTTTTTCTTTCCACAAGGCAGCTACAGTGGAAACCCTGGAATATGTTCGAAAATAGAATTTTATGATCTCGCAAGACGTGGTGGGACGGTTCTTGAAGGCGCCCCGAAACAGGATGTAAAATTGTTCAGCTTCGTGCATTCAATCGTTTGGCGTGTGAAAACATCCGCAGTGCCTGGTGCTTTTGTGTCCCTTAAACTTCGCGTCAAAATTGTGAATACACGCTGCCACATTAAATATTAAAGCCCACGAGGCAGACATGGCAGAAAGAGGACAAAAAAGCACACACACAGACACACAAACTCATCCCTATCGCGGCAGAGAGTCATCCTTGACGCGGCGGACGGTCAAGAGAGCTCGTCGCGGGGACACCAGGCTCCACACTTCGCTTGACACAACGCCATTGTCAGAGAGCACAAAAACTAACCCTAACGCCCTGGGTGCGTGATGGTGGTGGTGGTGGTGTTTGACCTTACCAGCGCAATTCAATGCCAGCCCAAGCTAGACAGAGGGTGCGTCATGCTTCAATGAACCCTCACGGGGTGGAGATATACGTGGCATGCTCCTGGCACCACAGTAATCCGCACTTCTTACCACCTTTATCACGTATAAACACACACAAACATTCACCGCTTTGCCTCCTTCGTCGTCCTCTCATTATACGTCGGACAATTCGGAGGGTGAGTGTTCGGCGCCAGGTCGTTGACGATATTGGGAAAGAAGAAAAAAAAAACGCTTGCCAGCCAGATATCATGTTTACGTTGGAAAATGGCGTTAACACACCTTGTGTCGGTTATTTTTATGCTAGACGCAATGCGCGTCACGTATGTACGCTCATTACTGAATCATAAATATTGTTGTTAGTTCAAACGGCATTTTGTCGCCACTTTTTTAGCTCGAAATTCCATTTTTTTCTTTTCCTCAAATTCTTTTCCAAAGTTAATTTGTTTATCATTGAACTCATGGTTTTTTATATCTTTATTACCCTTTTTAATATTTCCACAACACTGAAGTAGGCTTAAATGCAGTTTTTGTTTAACTTTAATTTATTATTTCATGCATTCCTTACAGCAAACTGATCGTGTATTGAAAATTCTCAACACCATGACCATACTGGGACAGTAATTAAATGTGGACAAACCAATTTGAGACAGCAGTTTTTAGGACCCAAACACACGTACACACATACACGAATGAATTGTGATATATTTTTATACGAAAATCAGAGTAACACATTGAACAAACAAACTAATGTAGCCAATTTGTAAGGAACGTTCAAAAACGGAACGAACAAAACGAAACTGATCAGAGAAGAAATGAAAAAAACATCCTATTGTTTCACGACGACGATGCGTTGATTCGATATTGCTTTTTTAATCAAACAAACCAAGAGAGTCGAGCGAACATGCAGCGTTAGCTTTTCCTCGGCGCCTCGTAGCATACAGAATCACACGCGAAATGAAAATCACGACAAAACCGTTGCATTTGTTTTGAAAGTTCGGCCTTGGCATAAGGTTTGTGTGGTTGAAACGGAGGCGTACACGATGCGGTAAGAGGTTGAAGTTTTTCTTTCCACAAGGCAGCTACAGTGGAAACCCTGGAATATGTTCGAAAATAGAATTTTATGATTACTAGGCACCGCACGTCGGGCCGTGCAGTCAGATGCGTGCGCAAGGAGACACAAAACAAAAACCACACATGATAAAACTTGATTTATAAAACGGATCAAGCAGTAGCGTACTTGCACATAATTTAATAACAAAACAAAACTTGCAACAACAAAAAAACGGTTACCATTCACCGGTTCTGCTTGCGGAGAAGGCACGGATAATCTTTTATCTCCCAAAAAAAAACGAGGAACTCACCGTTCCGTTGAACAGTGAGCTCCGTCATCCAATTTTTCGATGACGAGTGAGGAGCTTGATCGACCTTTGTAGGAGAGCACGCAGAGCACCTTGCAGCAGCGAGCAGAGCGGAGGGAGTGTATCAATCCACAACAGCGACACTATTAAAGCGTAAGGAAAACAGAAAGCAAACAAAACTCCTCCCAGCAATCGATTAGAGCACAGGTACCAGTGGAGGCATCCTTTACCGGTGGAATGCGATTGCTCAGAGTGTAACGTACGGTGGGAATTTTTAAAATTCCCTGTGTAAAAACAAAATCTGGTGCAGATAATAAATCCTTGATAAAATAAAACCAAATTGTGAGAGCCCATGCGTTTCTTTAACTTTGCGCTTCAAACTGTAGATAGCAAGCACGATAGGAGGCTGCAGAAGGTAAGAAAAGCTTCTAGTGTTTCGGTATTTTATGGTATTTGACTCAAACATCTAAAGCCTGATTTTTTTTGTTATATTAATGCGAAAATTGTTTGAAATTTTAATTCCCAGTTGTAACCATTAAGACTGGAACTGGAATGGTCTGGTGTGCAAGTCTTGTGAATAATTAAGTCAAGCAAAAAAAAACCAGGAGATTCTTATGACAATGAGAAAGTAGAAGAATCTCAAAGAAGATCAATCAATTCATCATTAGAAGTAATGTTGAAAATACAAATACATTATATCGTTTATCGAGTAAAATCTAATAAACAAACTAAAGTCAATTAATTGCAAAGATAAATTGATATTTCAATCAGTTCTCATGATTTGCTTACACAAAAAAATCTGAAACTTTCTTACCATCTTACCCAAGAAAAGATAAGACTAACAAAGTTGAAACTCTCTTACCATCTTACCTAAGAAAAGATAAGTTATCACAAAGTTATCTTTTATCATATGTTTTTGCTAACATATGTTTTTGTTATTTTTTATGTTATTTTCATAACTCTCAGTACAAGTATGAAATCTGAAACTTTCGTACCAACTTACCTGTGAAAAGATAAGTCTCTCAAAGGTTCATTTTTCTTTTTTTATCATTTTTTTGTTCAAATTTGTCTTATTTTCATAATTCTCAGTTACAAGTATGAAATCAATTTATAAGAACTTTTTTTTCTCTTCATATTCTTGAAATCTTCCTTAAATATTCTTTAAAATCGGGCATGATTTTTCTTATGAAATTTTTGGCATAAGTAAAATGAACTTGTGGACACGGTGAAGGAAGACGAAAATTTCGTTAACTGGCAGTAGCAGTTCTGAAACTGTTATTTATTAAATTAGTTTCTTTACTTATACAAAATTAACTTCTTACTTTTACTCGTCCCTTCAGCTTTCTTTTCGCAAGGGTCTTTTACGTTTATTTTTCTTCTTCTTATTCGTTCTTTTACGTTCTTTTATTCGCTACTCTCTCTCTCTCTCTCGTTCTCTTACCGTTACAATTTCCCGTACGCCAGGTTCGCTCATTTTCGCCTCGTCTCCAGGTGGGATCCGTCGTCACAGAACTCAAGAAAATCTTTTCAAGAGTCTTTTCAATCAAGAAATTTTATTTTAAGCATTTTTTTCAATTCTAAATTATCTCTTACAAGAAAAGTTTACAAAAACACGTGTTAAAGCTATTTTACAAGAACTTAGTTCAGTAGTCGTTCAACCTTGCTCCATAAAAGCGCACAAAAACACGTCTGCAGCAATATTTTGAATCGCAGGAAAAGAAAACATTATCCGAAAGATATCATTCCAAACGCGCTGGAGAAAACACATCCTTTGGACAACTTTTCAGAAAAGCACACGATGTCCCATTCCATTCCATTACATCGGAGCCTACACACTCGGGACCAGTACGTGAGGGTACTCATCAGGCAATGCCTAGAAACATCTCAAGCAGCCGGCGTTCTTAGATTCGCTGCATGGCCAGCCTAAGGAGCAACTTACTCGGTGCAACTCCACTTACCGTAAATCATTTCTAATGAACCTGTCATAGATCATTATACCTCCACCGGAACCACCCAGTGGCTGTGTCATTCGCATTTTCTAAATTGCAACCGGTGCAGCTCGGTTGCTCGAAACTGCCAGACCAATTTCGTCGCCGGCAACCACAAATATTTCAATTACCCAGCTGCTACCCACGGGCTGGCAACTCGGGCCGGCAAATTCTTGCCATGCAAACTTCTTCATCGCTCATCGGACGGGCCCCGGGCCGAGGAATGCAGTAAATTAAAAATGTTACAGCCCTAGTTACCACCACACACACACACACACACACACACTAGGTAGCTGGTGAGCCAGTCTGCCAGTTTAATTGCACCGTTGCTGCCCATCACTCGATCGTACCAACTTACCTGTGAAAAGATAAGTCTCTCAAAGGTTCATTTTTCTTTTTTTATCATTTTTTTGTTCAAATTTGTCTTATTTTCATAATTCTCAGTTACAAGTATGAAATCAATTTATAAGAACTTTTTTTTCTCTTCATATTCTTGAAATCTTCCTTAAATATTCTTTAAAATCGGGCATGATTTTTCTTATGAAATTTTTGGCATAAGTAAAATGAACTTGTGGACACGGTGAAGGAAGACGAAAATTTCGTTAACTGGCAGTAGCAGTTCTGAAACTGTTATTTATTAAATTAGTTTCTTTACTTATACAAAATTAACTTCTTACTTTTACTCGTCCCTTCAGCTTTCTTTTCGCAAGGGTCTTTTACGTTTATTTTTCTTCTTCTTATTCGTTCTTTTACGTTCTTTTACTCGCTACTCTCTCTCTCTCTCGTTCTCTTACCGTTACAATTTCCCGTACGCCAGGTTCGCTCATTTTCGCCTCGTCTCCAGGTGGGATCCGTCGTCACAGAACTCAAGAAAATCTTTTCAAGAGTCTTTTCAATCAAGAAATTTTATTTTAAGCATTTTTTTCAATTCTAAATTATCTCTTACAAGAAAAGTTTACAAAAACACGTGTTAAAGCTATTTTACAAGAACTTAGTTCAGTAGTCGTTCAACCTTGCTCCATAAAAGCGCACAAAAACACGTCTGCAGCAATATTTTGAATCGCAGGAAAAGAAAACATTATCCGAAAGATATCATTCCAAACGCGCTGGAGAAAACACATCCTTTGGACAACTTTTCAGAAAAGCACACGATGTCCCATTCCATTCCATTACCCGGCTAAAAGATCCATTCCAAGTTTTAATCCCTCCCGAAGCAGAACACATTCCATGCATTGTTGTGGAATGCGGAAGTACGGAACTAATGCTGCCGTTATTTCTGCATTACGAAATTCTCCGTTCTCGTGGGGTTTTGTTGGAGCTTGTTTTAAATTTTAATATGTAGTAATATGCACTACATTACCGTGTTATAAGTTCTTTGCACTTTGGAACACCTGTTTAATGTCCACATCCTGAACCTTCAATCCATTTCCATCCTTTTGTCAAACTGTTGACTGTTGCCACCAATCTGTTCTGCCACCGACACCGGAGCGGTCGTGCCGGCTGCAGGTTCAGCTATAGTTTCAAACGGAGCGGATGTGTGGTTTATTAACTACTTGCTCGTCTCGGCGGTTTCTGAGGCTTAAGGCTGTTGGTGACATTACACCCGTATAGCCGATATACGGCTACGGTTCCCGGACGACCTTTATTCGCCGAAATGAAGCCATCGGCCGCGCAGTGGGGCGGAAAAATGTCGCTGCCGGTCATCCCGCAGAACCTCCTGGGCGTGCCGACCGTGTGCTGCCGGTGGCACCAGAAATTTGTGCCTGGTCTGGTCCCACACTCGTTAAGCCGCTTTGAACGGCATCCCGTGGTGGTTTTTCCACGCGAAACTTTAACACAGTGTTCGCATGCGATCCCCGTGGGATGGTGTGCACGTGGGAGCGCGCCTCTAGAAAGCGGCATTTGCATAGTTATTTTTTAATATTTGCAACATACTGACGCTCACGGATGGCGGCGGTGTCTCGATTAGTGGTTTTACTGAAGTTTTGCAGCCCGCGGGGAAATGGTTCAAATGAAAACAGAGTTTAAACCACATAGCAGGCCAGGTGCTTGTGTTTGAACATGCAAACGACCAGTATTGTCGGTTTTCTGGTCAGTGTTGTTGAATATGAATGAGATCAAAATTAAACTGGACACTGTTTGATATGAAATTGTAAACATTTTCTATAAAGGTGCTGAAAAATATGTTACATTTGAGTTTTACTTGCAAAACTTTATTTATTTGAATTTTTACAATCTTAAATGCATTGAAATTACACAAAAATTACTTTCCAGCTACGGCTATGAATCAGTTAAGGAGAGCCTACTGAGCTTGTTATTCCAATGGAGGATGTGAATAAGAATCTTCAAATTCTACAAATTTTTGTTTTCTTTTTCTCCTTTATTCCACATCTTAAATTTTTGAAAGTGAACAATTTTATTTGAGTACGTTTATACAAGCTTTTTATAGAGCATATTTACAAGTTTCAACGTTATCTATTCATCTCAATCT
>KZ071806.1:112241-135103 GCA_002091845.1 Anopheles cracens | reverse complement strand
ATCTTTTCCGGTACCGAAGTCAAGGTTTTCTGGAGCCCAAAACGAAACATGGCAATCTGCTCGATTTTTGTTGTGCTTCCAAAGGAAAAGATAGTTGGAAGATAGACAAGTGGAGAGGCACGAGCTGTACTACAAGAAAGCCACGATAAATACACCTGCTTGCCACGCTTGAAATTGGAGTCGAGCTCAATTTATCAATAGTAGTTTATAGAGGCGATGTAGCAATCAATAATTCCCGCTCGGTTGTATTCCCTTGGTTGGATCGACAAAATAACGTCTGCGGAAGTGAGCGTACAGAGATGGTTAAACATTGACCAGCACAGTGAACATGTGTCATTTGTGTAACCCATGCTCATCTAAACTCTCTGCAACAAGACTAACTGTTACATCACATTCCTCTAGACATTGTTTTCCCTGTTTGCCTTAGAGACCAGAAAAGTTCAAACTGTTGTCCGCATCATCGCGCGCTCTAATGTGGCTACCAGTTTACCGGGATGGAAAGTGATTGGTCAGAATATCTCCGATGCCTATCGATGGTCCTACTGTCTATGGTTGGTCTTGCTCACTCGGGTTGGTAGCACGAAAGACATAAGACCATACTGCACGCGAACACTGCAGACCGCTGAATTGCATCTGAAAGTCTCGTGCCAAGAAGCTCCGAGCTCGTTTCGAAATGTCACCGCGTTTGGTTGTTTTTATGTTTCGTTTGTGCTTTACTGCCTCACCAAATGATGTCGCTTCGATCGCCTTCGATGGGGTTGTCGTAACGACCGAGATTGGATCGCTTATGTTTTGAGGAAGGTGCAACAGAGGGAACTGGTACTCGAAATTGAAGGCAAAGAAAACGGTTTTACGTACATTCTCTCGTTGATTTCGATTTGCTGATTGCATCATTCAAAACGGAAGAAAACAAACAGTAAACAAAGACTTTAAACAGCGTGCTTCCATCTAAAATTGACGCTCAACTTCAGATTTCGTTTGCTTGATAGCTTTAAATGTAGCTCCACTTTATCTTCCACATTCGAAGCGACTGTAACAGATTAGAAACACAAATGGAACACATTTTTTGCAACATATCAGATTCACTTAATGTAGAACTCAACGATCCAAAGAGGCAGGACGCTACGAGGTTGAAAGTAGCTCCGTTCCAACGACGCTGAACCCTCCTTCCATTCCATTCCATTCCAGCAGCATTATCGCTTGATGTCTTGAGAGGTACGTGCCTGGACGATGATCGCAACAAGTGCACGTACTGCTACTGTCAGACGCCGGCCTATGATAGTTGTTACGACAACGATGATGATGATAACACCGCTGATGATGATCGTTGGAAGACACTTTTTAGTTTGTTTATTCAACAACGGAAGGGTAAGATAATTTATTTTTCATAACGTGCCACTCTTGATTATTACCAAAGTGGATGTAGATCAAAGCATATTTTTCTGACAGTGGAAACAGATGGTCTTCTAATTCATGGACAGATGGAGGAAAGAAAGTTGATAAAAATAAAAGTGAAAAGAATTCATCTACGGAACTCGCCCATACAACCGCGCCGGCGTCGGGTATAAATTGAAAACACAAACGCGATAAACGGATGCATATATATTTATGCTCTTACGTTGTGGCCTCCGGGAGTAAGATATATCGTCGGTGTTGCGGCGGTGCCTTCGCAGGGAATAATCGTCTCCCTTTCCCAATCGCCTCCTCCTCATCCTCCTCCAGGCCACTATTTAGTGAGCCGCGATCACGAGATTATAATGGTGTCTTATCGGCATGAAAAATAACATCAATTAACATAAAACGCACTCCGACACGATCACACACACACGTTCACACACACACATGCGTCACAAGAAGGTTGGAATGTGCAGGAGGAAACGCAGGATCAGTGGGAGTAGCATTTCCACAAGCAAGTTGCACTTTCCACTAACAAATTGGTTGACCTTCATGGTGTGTGTGTGTTCAAGTCATGCAGAGTATGGGAGGCGCCTGTCTTCTTCCCTTTCACCTTCTCGCCAATGCAAGCGAGCATCGATAATTAATAAATTAACGTACGAAATCTACGCTTCCATCTTCCTTTCGGCGTTGCGCCTTGTCAGACTCGATGTCGAGTGAACGCGATCAAAAAATCCGGTCGTCTATGTGGGTAAAGACGTCCGTAGGAGGCCGGGAAGAATGTGATGTCTCTTAAAAGCCTCGCTTATCGCTCCCGCCGGTGGCCAAGAGATTATATTTTCAGACCGTTTTTCGGTTCGCTTTCTTCAGAGCGCGATAGGAGATTGGATTTTGAGAGGTGGAGAAAGAGACAAACAAGAGCTTGACGCATTTTGGACGTGTGAGAGTGTGCACGAATTGTGTTCAACTTTTATATCAATTGAAATAATCTAGTCAGCCTTGAAAACCCTACTTATTGCGCATGATTCATTCGTCATAATACATCTCTAGAAACACAATGTTTTAACCTCAAAAATCTGCTTCTGACCCAGAAATCAGCTAAATTCGTATAGAAAACCGATATTCCTATGCTGATTAACTAAAATGAGAGCAAAAAATGCACAAACAACTGATAATCGTTGAAATTCTGCAGCGATTAGGTGGACCAGACACGCGATTCGTAACCATCGGCGTCCTGCTATCTGTTGCATACCACCAAAGCATCGAACAACTTTGCCTTCTGTCGGAATGGAACAAAGGAAAACAGGCCCCCTCCTATGCTCGGAAACATCCTTCCCCAAGAGCTCGACGAACTTTTCAAGATAAGGAGCCTGTTGTGAGAGGGAGAAGCAGTGCCATCGGACACGAGATTATAATGGTGTCTTATCGGCATGAAAAATAACATCAATTAACATAAAACGCACTCCGACACGATCACACACACACGTTCACACACACACATGCGTCACAAGAAGGTTGGAATGTGCAGGAGGAAACGCAGGATCAGTGGGAGTAGCATTTCCACAAGCAAGTTGCACTTTCCACTAACAAATTGGTTGACCTTCATGGTGTGTGTGTGTTCAAGTCATGCAGAGTATGGGAGGCGCCTGTCTTCTTCCCTTTCACCTTCTCGCCAATGCAAGCGAGCATCGATAAAAAATTTTGCTTATCGTCCAAAGACTTTTCAAAACCGATAGCTTCCCTTCTTCGCAGCACATCGTAGCGAAACTTAGACGAGAGATAACAAACTTGATCCAGAAAAGCCATTCCCGATGGATTGAAGTGAATAATAAAACATTCCCCATCTGGACGAATGCCAACCGAGAGATTACTTCGATACCTTGACATTTGATGCTGTCTTGTGTTGACTTGTTGGATGCTTTTACATTCTGCTTTGTGCACTGATGGTAAAATATGTTTGACACTTTTTTTTATGTGTTTTTATGTAGGCTCTTCGTGATACAGATAGCCAGAGCGCATATTATTGTAAAAATCATCTATCCTTCAATTTATTTTATTTTAATTGTCAACCAATTTGATATAAAAATATGGAAAAAATCATTTGTCAATAATCGTCGTTCCGAACCTTATTCGATTAGAGTGATTTGATACTTTAAACTAGTTTGAAGTACAAAATACTCTAAAGCAATGTGATCTCGCTACCCATCAATATTGTGAAAATGTTTGTATTACGAGATCATCCAACCGTTATTATTAAATGGAAATATTGTTTGAATGTACGTTAAAACTATCATTACGATAATAGACTCGAACAATACAACAAAGTAACTTAATTTATTACTTCAGTTTTTTTTTACTTGTTGCCATTATCATTGTACATGATTAAATCAAATCAGCTTCGTTCCAAATGCCGGAAGTTGTAACGCCCAGTATCAGTTTCCGTCGTTTGACACACTCAAGCCAGCCGCTGTCGGTTTTACGGTTGAGAATCTTACGCCCCTCGACATTACACGTACCATCTGCTAAAGCCAACATCAAACCTATCTCTGTTTCTCTTCGGCTGATAATGGTTCCATCTATACTGCTCATCAATTTATACTCACCCACCAGAAACAGAGCCACAGCGCAAGCAAGACATCAAGTATCATGTATCATACGGCGTAGCAGATAAGCGATCGCGTTGATCGTTCGATCGGTCTCAAGCGATCAATGTTTTATTTCAAGGCAACCACTTCCTACCAGATGAAGGAAAAATGTACGTCCGAAGTGGCGTTACTCGATTGAGCTGGCGTAAACAGAACATTTTCTGCGAGCCTCTCGATATTGAAGCTCCATTATCGAGCTGTTTGATCGATGCTGAAATAAACCAGACACCAGAGCGTATTATCGACGTATGACGTCGATGCGGCATCAACCCATACTACCCCTAATGGTAATTAGTGTTCACAGCTCTCCGTATAGTAACTACACTAAATGTTTCAAATCCTTCAATGTTTGCCCGAAAAAGTAATAACTTTTTCATTTAAATTCCTCCATGCTATTACTTCCTTCTTATCTCATCTTGACATTACGTGAAACAAACCAACATCAAAAGAAGACTGGAGAACAAAAATTGAATATCGATTGAATCTGCATTAACAATCGACAGCAGTCCTGCTCGCTCCTTCTGCCACAAAACGCGCCACACCGGCCAACTCGTTTATTACTGGTTATTACAATTTCTGACAGGTCGGTTTCGTTCGTTGACTGATGATCGGGTCACGATTAGGAGATGAGAATAATACAACTCCAAAGAGGAAAGCGAACCACTCGACCAGCCCATGAACGCCCGGTCTGCGCTCGGAAGAGAAGGGAAACGTGTCAAAATTTGGACATTCCACGGAAGCCAACAGGTCGGATAAGATCTACATTCATACGTACAAAAGTCCGCGTTGCTGTTGTGGTTGTCTTTTTTCAACCAGACAAGATTCGATCGAACGACGAGTTTGTTTTATTTTATTTTTCATCACTTTATCGTGGATTCAATCACATAGCATCGAAGTGGCCAGTCCAATCGGGATGCTATGTTTGTCCTCTTACAAGCAAGTGTTAAAATATGTTTAACTGGTGCGTCGTCCAGTGTCAGATGGTGAAGTCGAACAAATTCATCGTAGCTACTTTTGGAGGCCAGCAACACACAAACACAACCAGTGACTAACCAAACATGCTTCATTTCGCAGTGAAGTTAGTTCGTCATGGTAAAATCTTGTCTCGCTGGCTATCGGTATCCATTTCCATCACGTTACTCCTACTCAACCGGCTAATCGCTAGGGCACAATCGGCGTTGGGGGCCGCTCACATACTTTATCACTGTGCATGGTGCTGGTAGTACTACTCACGAATCATGCAGAGAATGCTATTCTTTCTTGTTGTGTGCACCTTATCGCTCCAGTTACTTTGTTATCAAGTATCGCAGAATAGCAAAACAACAAACGAGTGTCTTCTAAGAGCTGTGAGCAAAACGAATAAACGACCTCATCCAGCATGAGTCATATAATGAATTTTGTAAAATATGAATTCAGTATTCTGCCTGAGAGAGCAGATTTTTTCTGTAAACAATGCTTTTTTAAGGTAACTAGTTTTCATATACAGCACAAACAATTTCGCTTCACTCCTACAGTCACAACGTCTCCGTAACACTTCTCTAGAATAACTCCAGCACGTGTTATGATACCAAAGCCGGTTGCAAAACAATCAACACACTCGCTCACTCGCCCGTTTCGCGTTTGAATACACGTAAAACAACTTCACCATTAGCCGGACTGAGGGAAGCACCGGTTTGACAGCTACTAACACCAGCGTCGCGCTTCACAGTCCGTTCGTCTATTCGTCGCTTTCTCTCCTCGGTCGGTGTCGAGGCCTTGCACTATTCAGCACTTTTCACACGTCTCGGGCACGCCGGATCGACCTTGTCGCCGCTTTGTCAGTGTCAGCTTGATACACACTCACCTCACCAGAATTCATCGGAAGTTCATTCCCAATCCTGATCTACGATGAATATCTCCCGCGCAGAAGACGATGATCGCTTGCACTTCGCTGCCGTACAGATTGATCTTGACTTGTACAAATGATTAACCTGTACTTGGACGATCATTCCGGTCTGCTGCGAGAAAGCAGTGTTTGGTTTCGTTCGAGTTTATTCTGTTGTTGCTCCTGAAGCCCGTGCTGTCTGATGATTTAATCTCACTTTCAGCTCAAAAGATCATCTTCCTGCGCAACTACGACCGTTGCTATGGAGATATTTGTTCGTCTTTGTGGGTTTGATTCGCGCTGGTTTTTGTTCTACTGTTTTGTGTTTGTGGTCTGTCCGTTTGTTTGTCTGTCTGACACGGACACAGTTGTTCGTGGTTATCTTGATCCAGCCAAAGATCTCAGCTCGTTTAGACAAAGCGCGAGCGTATGGAGGCATGAAAGGCGACTGCCAACGAGCAACAGACTCAACGGTGTGGACTCGAGATCACTATCACGGCAATAGAGAATTAAGTTTTGGTTCGTGTTCGATATTTTAAGACTTTTTGTCCGAAAGGTGTCCTGTCTTCTACAGTTTTATCGATCATGACCGATCGTCAAATTGGATTTCAGAAGCGAAGGCTAAGCAACGTTGGATGACCAGATTATCATGAACTGCTGCTACATGGACCATTATTAGCACGTGGTTTTAATTAACTTACATGAGAACTTATATACACATACTGGATACTGGATATACTTGGAAGTGATGTTTGAAATAGTGATTTGAAGCTGAAAAAGATAATATACTTCCAAAGCCAATGGATTGATCCCACTGCATCTATGCGGTGGGTCATTCCGTTTCTGACCACTTTCTGTAAGTTCTCACTACCTGCAAAAATGTGCACAATAAATAATTAACATAAGTTTGCTTTATCGGCTCTTTTGGATCAACCACGGAGGCCACGGTCTGAAACTTCGACTGCAAACCGTGATGATCGTGCCAAAATCGTGTCCCATGAAGGCTTCGTTCTCCGTAACACTTCTCTAGAATAACTCCAGCACGTGTTATGATACCAAAGCCGGTTGCAAAACAATCAACACACTCGCTCGCTCGCCCGTTTCGCGTTTGAATACACGTAAAACAACTTCACCACCAGCCTGACTGAGGGAAGCACCGGTTTGACAGCTACTAACACCAGCGTCGCGCTTCACAGTCCGTTCGTCTATTCGTCGCTTTCTCTTTAAAATATGTTTAACTGGTGCGTCGTCCAGTG
The DNA here is from genome assembly GCA_002091845.1 of Anopheles cracens. Lineage (NCBI taxonomy): Eukaryota > Metazoa > Arthropoda > Insecta > Diptera > Culicidae > Anopheles > Anopheles cracens. Next base: position 127,943 of record KZ071806.1, on the reverse strand, counting down.
TCAGATGGTGAAGTCGAACAAATTCATCGTAGCTACTTTTGGAGGCCAGGAACACACAAACACAACCAGTGACTAACCAAACATGCTCACTTTGCAGTGAAGTTAGTTCGTCATGGTAAAATCTTGTCTCGCTGGCTATCGGTATCCATTTCCATCACGTTACTCCTACTCAACTGGTCTGAGGTCCGAGAATGAAGTCGCCTTCAAGGTGCATTCGTCCGCGACGGCAGCCGATTGTTATCATAATTAGAAAACACCTCGGTCACAAAACAAAACCCACAAAAATCGAACCAGTCGGGCCGAAATTCACCTGAAATCGCGTCGATCGAAGCGCGAGAGCGAGTCAAAGATCGTCCAGACGCGATTAAAGGCTTCGTTCGTGTGCTGATCGATTCTGGTTGCGAAGAGGAGAGATGTCTCGCAATCAAACTGCGAACCAACTTTAACATCTGGCGTCAAGATCGGCTGGGCGAGATGTTGTGTCGGTTTAATTTGCTTTACGATCGCCATCCACCGGAGATGGAAGATGAATGGATTATCGTGCGTATGGCGACAGGGTTGATCGGAGCGACAAAGCCCTTGAATTTATGAAGGTTTCTCGGAGAAGTAGCAGCTTCTGTTACCTATTTGATGGCAGTAGATTAGTACAGATTGGCAATGAGACGCGAGCACCTTGTGAAGGAGGTGAAGGCGATTCTTTTTTTGGAGATTTCGGCATTTCGAGATTGGAGACGACGTCCGATGGCACTGCTTCTCCCTCTCACAACAGGCTCCTTATCTTGAAAAGTTCGTCGAGCTCTTGGGGAAGGATGTTTCCGAGCATAGGAGGGGGCCTGTTTTCCTTTGTTCCATTCCGACAGAAGGCAAAGTTGTTCGATGCTTTGGTGGTATGCAACAGATAGCAGGACGCCGATGGTTACGAATCGCGTGTCTGGTCCACCTAATCGCTGCAGAATTTCAACGATTATCAGTTGTTTGTGCATTTTTTGCTCTCATTTTAGTTAATCAGCATAGGAATATCGGTTTTCTATACGAATTTAGCTGATTTCTGGGTCAGAAGCAGATTTTTGAGGTTAAAACATTGTGTTTCTAGAGATGTATTATGACGAATGAATCATGCACAATAAGTAGAGTTTTCAAGGCTGACAAGATTATTTCAATTGATATAAAAGTTGTACACGACTCGTGCACACTCTCACACGTCCAAAATGCGTCAAGCTCTTCTTTGTCTCTATCTCCACCTCTCAAAATCCAATCTCCTATCGCGCCATGAAGAAAGCGAACCGAAAAACTGTCTGAAAATATAATCTCTTGGCCACCGGCGGGAGCGATAAGCAAGGCTTTTAAGAGACATCACATTCTTCCCGGCCTCCTACGGACGTCTTTACCCACATAGACGACCGGATTTTTTGATCGCGTAAAAGCAGAAAATGCGGGAATGAGAGAGTGAGAGATTAAGTAAAACTATAACGATAACCGGAGACGAATGCGAGGCGTAAGAGACTGCCGGAGATAGGTGTATCTGTGACCATTAAGCACAAAAAATCACCAGATCCGAATGCTTAAGCCCTCCTCGGGCCCAACACGCCCAAACACTTATCAACTATTGATATCTACTTATTTATCATATTTATATTTCTTTTCGTTCCGCAATGAGACGCGAGCACCTTGTGAAGGAGGTGAAGGCGATTCTTTTTTTGGAGATTTCGGCATTTCGAGATTGGAGACGACGTCCGATGGCACTGCTTCTCCCTCTCACAACAGGCTCCTTATCTTGAAAAGTTCGTCGAGCTCTTGGGGAAGGATGTTTCCCAAAAAAACACTCAAACCCCGATTCGAATCTGGCGTTGGCGCAACTTCTGAAAAATAAAAATAAAACAACGACCGGCACGGCCACATTCGGCATTGGCGTCGGCACACAAACACGCCGGTCGCTTCCATGCTGCATAGATCCGCGCCACAGATAGATCCATCCAATGTTATCAAATCATAATTTTGCTTATGCCTGATATTTTGGCTCCTTTAACGATGCCGCCGCTTGATGTCCAACGCTCTTATTGTTTGTTACCTTCTTTGAGCGATACAGAGAAAGAGAGAGAGAACTGTATGGAACGGCGGGTGCCTCTGTCTAATTTACATTTTTATGAAACAATGCCTCCTCGGTGAGGCCCCAGCTTGGTGGGGAACGGCTCAGTTGTTTTGTTTTCCTGCAATGGTTAGAGTTGTTTCCGGTCAGAATGCAAAACGCACGAGAAGTGATTTTTTCATCTATAGAATATCTGCATTACACCAAACAAAAGCAGAAAATGCGGGAATGAGAGAGTGAGAGTGCGTCAATTTTAGATGGAAGCACGCTGTTTAAAGTCTTTGTTTACTGTTTGTTTTCTTCCGTTTTGAATGGTTCATGTTTTGATTCTAGAACAATCGGTTGTTCGGGTTGCGTGACCAATTTGATGGTTTATCCGAGTAATTGATAATACTGTTCAATATGATGAATAACATTGAGCTTCACACATTGTTGAACAGTTTAGTTTTATTAAGCTACAGATTCTCTGCACATTGGTTGTTATACTTATAAACTCCAAGAATTGCCAACAAGGTCAACCTCGGTGTCCTCTGAATGTTTATTAAAATGTTCAACGCATTTGGGCAGTCGCCGAGGTGGGCGCACCAGGATATACCGAAACCGACAATAATTCATCGTACGATTTATCAAATCGTTGTCTCATTTATATTAATATGGATAACGTGATAGCGCTGAGTGCTATTGTGTCCCGAGCGTTATCTGCGTCAGTCGCGGGATGAAGTAAACGAAAAGCCGTCGTCCGAACGCGGCCGGAGTGTTTTGAATGGAAGAAGCAAGCGTATCGAAACTGGTCTTGTCCGGAGGCGATTTGTGGCGCCTGCAACGACTCCCTTCACCGCTCAATCGTCCACGACGAGTCCCTACGCTCGGTTGAAGGAAGGCTTGAGGAAGGAGAGCGAGCGCCGGAGAGAGATAAAGTTTTCTAGATTAACCTCCCGAGAGTGCAGTTCGTGTGATAAGACGTAAAAAAAAGCAATCCACAGTGTCCAGACGCACTGGGGCAAGATGTACACTCACTCGCCTGTACCAAAGAGGCGCCCGCTTGTTTGGAAGCGGGTGATTTGTACGGAAAGGAATGCGCCAACACATTGACGACTGTAGAGCTGACTAACTGGGCGAATTCTCACACGGTTCCAATGACTAATCTGATAGAGAGGAATTTGTAGACCTAAGCAAAACCGATCGAAGTATTGTTGAAGCATCGCTTGAAGTTTCAAATCCCAATCATTATTTATGAATTCATGTTAAAGCATACGGTCATGAAGGCACTATAAGCGTTTGTTGTTTATTATATGTTAACATTAAAACAGGTTAAATAAGTCAAAGATTCACCATATGTTATCCACCACGTTCCTGACGATATGCATTTATCTGTCGGGAAGAAGCGGTTTCTGGCGCCAGTGATCACGAATGGATCGTCGCGCTGGAAGAAGTGATCCTACATCCTGCTTCGGTTAAAGGATCGTTTCCGTCTATCTGCATTAAGGCTCTGTTTCGGTCCTTAGGTTCGTTGCCTTACGAAGATAAGACAGGTTTTTGGGCTTTGCATCGCTGCAGCACGCTGCACTGCGGCTATTGATTGTGGCTATCGCTTATCATCACTCACGGCTGGTGAGCATGTATGATTCGATTTGTATTTGCCCTTATCGATACGAGGCAAACGGCGCGAACGGGTTGGCTGCTTAAACGATTATTGATTATCAGCTCACAGTGGTTAGGATGGGCCCAACGATACGCAATTCAAATAATACGCAGTGTGGCGCTTGGTGAGGCGAATTAATTTACTTAAGTTGATGGTTATTGTGAAACGATTGTAAAATGAGCTTAGGGTGTTGTTAACTAATGAATGAAAAAAAACAGAAAATCAAAGATAAGTAAAAAGGCTACGTATATTGATTTTAAAGAGTTCATAGTTCATTTGTGTTTCAAAACAAATTGTTAAATCGATTAAACAATCAATAACCGAGCAATAAGTACTTGATGTTGATGTTTTACGTGTTGGAAATTAACCCAATCAACTGTTAGAGCAAGTCAATACTGATGGTTTGTTTATTTTGAGCACAGATTTCAATCTACATCCAAGCGTTTTGCTTCAGCCGCTCCTTGACGAAGTTGTTAGTTGCGTTACTCATCAGTGAGAGATTATCGGTAACGAATGCTGGAAACGGGTTAAGAAGAGACGCATTCAGCAAGATTATGTTAAAATGGGGAGCTGAAGCTAACGAATTGTAGCGCCATACCAAACGAATGACGTGGTATTTCTAAGTATTCAATAATTTCATCAATTTAAGAAAAATACTAAGCTTGATTCAAGGTTATGTTTTAGACTAAAAAACGGCTTCTCTATAATATTTATATAAATTAAACCTAATGGTATGTTTTCTGCATTTATTTTCAGGTAAGTTATCTGAAGCCGTGTTCCTGTACATCGGCTGGACTGGAAATGATACTTTCGCTCTTCAACTGACATGATTCAACAGTGAGTGCAATCGATATCAGGTCAATAAATCATTCTCCGATACGAGAAGACGGTCAAGCTCCGGAGACATGTGCCTCTTGACCTACCGATTTCTTGAGGATACTCTCCTTCTTCTTCGCACACACTCTCATTCCGTAGGTATGAGCAGCACACGGAGGAATCAGACATTCTCTTCGTCTGGTTGAGATTTGGTTGTATCATATCTACTGCCACGAATGGAAAGGATCTCGGGGGTATGGTAAAATCCATTCGCATTTTGTTCACTTCCACCGTCGCCCACTCGTCCTTGAGAACGGTCCTATAATTGCTTCGAGCTGTTATTTCAGGCATGGTGTAGGATGTGCTGTTCGTCTCCACAGACAACTTCCCCGTCTCTGCTTCTCAATGCCTGACTTGTATCGAAACCATATTCCCATTATGCTGACGACTACTACCGCTTCAGCGTCTCTTCTTCATTGCTGAAACAATAAGACACACACATTGGCCCCCTAACTGTTTTGCGGTTGTTTATAGTGCTCGTACAAGTGTTTCGGCTGTGTACACCATTGTTCGTCAAAGATTAACGACACATCATGTAACCATTGGGTTGGCCTATTTCAAATTTTCGAATTTTAATAGGGAATTCTGGTTGTTTTACTGAAGCAGCTAGTATAACTATTAGTACAATTGCATTTTTATAATAATTTCATATAAAATATGTTGCATATTTCCGTAAATCGTAAGTTATTTATCAATTTTGCCCCCATTACCTAGCTCACCTGTCTTCAGCGCTTATGTGGTTTAAATTCAACTCACTTGCTTTGCTCTGTGCATGGTGCATGTGGAAGACGGAATTTTACTGTTTCGACTCGTACAATACAGAACGAAAGGATCTCTAAACGACCCAAGATGCTACCGTTTTGATTTCGCCACGCGAATATGACAAGTGATCGATCATTCTGACATTTGACACGGCAATCGATTGTTTCACGTCAATGCGCTGCTGGATGTAAACAGGGATTGACGAAGTTGTTAGTTGCGTTACTCATCAGTGAGAGATTATCGGTAACGAATGCTGGAAACGGGTTAAGAAGAGATGCGGTATCGCTTTATTTTCGTCCGATTTCGAATATTCTAAAGCAAACTTCTTCCGATATTACTCTTGAAGATGACTCGACCATTTCGTTCACTCATTCCTTCTTTAACCTCACAACATCGGACGAGAGGAATGTTTTACTCTGCCATTATATCCACGTGAATCTTCTTCCTTTTCTTCGTTTTTACCACGCGAATGTATTATGCAAACAGCTATGATACTGGTGACGGTCCCTTCTCAAGATAAACACAACATCTCTCAGCTAGAAGATAGGGGAGAGAAATAAAGACACGTTTACATGTAATATCCCAGAGAGGATTGTGTTTTATATGCGTCTGCTAGTGTCGAGCAATGGTGTTAGAAGGATTGAGTTTTATTGAATTTGTAGAATGGCACACGGTGCGATAAAACGTTTCGGTCCTTAGGTTCGTTGCCTTACGAAGATAAGACAGGTTTTTGGGCTTTGCATCGCTGCAGCACGCTGCACTGCGGCAGTAATAATAATATCAAATTGCAATAAATTTGCTACAGCTTGTTTTTGGATCAGTTTCTACTCCTTTCTATCGTTTTGTTACCACGACGTTTTTTGTATACAGCAAAACGAGGAACGCTTCCCGCCAAAATGGCAGCCTTGAGGTTTCGGAAACGTGTTGTAAGCAGTTTCGCCCGTAGTCAGTGCATCGTAACGGATAAAGCATTGCACCGTCTTTATCAATGAAGAGAACGATGGTAATGTGTGTCGAAAGAGAACGAAAGAGGCGGCAGGATTCGCGAGATATCGGTACGTCGTCGTCTGAATGCACTCGAGGATGCTTTGTAGCGTTGCTCCTTCCTTGGAATCGGTCCATTTTCCCCGACGATAGTCTTATCCTGTGCCCGTTCCGTAGTCCTTGTCGGCTGCTGAAGGAAATGGGAGGATGTCTCGGGCATCTCACAACGACACTATCAAGGAATGGTTCATGTTTTTATTCTAGAACAATCGGTAGTTCGGGTTGCATGACCAATTAGATGGTCAAGCAATCAAGTAATTGATAATACTGTTCAATATGATGAATAACATCATTGAACTTCACACATTGTTGAACAGTATAAAGTTTTATTAATTTACAGATTCTCTACACATTGGTTCTTTTATTGGTTCTTAAACTCCCAGAATCGCCAACAAGGTTTACCTCGGTGTCCTCTGAATGTTTATTAAAATGTTCAACGCATTTCGGCAGTCACCGAGGCGGGCGCACCAGGATATACCGAAACCGACAATAATTCATCGTACGATTTATCGAATCGTTGTCTCATTTATATTAATATGGATAACGTGATAGCGCTGAGTGCTATTGTGTCCCGAACGTTATCTGCGTCAGTCGCGGGATGAAGTAAACGAAAAGCCGTCGTCCGAACGCGGCCCGAGTGTTTTGAACGGAAGAAGCAAGCGTATCGAAACTGGTCTTGTCCGGAGGCGATTTGTGGCGCCTGCAACGACTCCCTACACCGCTCAATCGTCCACGACGAGTCCCTACGCTCGGTTGAAGGAAGGCTTGAGGTAGGAGAGCGAGCGCCGGAGAGAGATAAAGTTTTCCAGATTAACCTCCCGAGAGTGCAGTTCGTGCGATAAGACGTAAAAAAGAGCAATCCACAGTGTCCAGACGCACTGGGGCAAGATGTACACTCACTCGCCTGTACCAAAGAGGCGCCCGCTTGTTTGAAAGCGGGTGATTTGTACGGAAAGGAATGCGCCAACACATTGACGGCTATAGAGCTGACTAACTGGGCGAAGTATCACACGATTCCAATGACTAATCTGATGGAGAGGAATTTGTAGACTTAAGAAAAAGCGATCGAAATATTGTTGAAGCATCGCTTGAAGTCTCAAATCCCAATCACTATTTATGAATTCATGTTAAAGCATACGGTCATGAAGGCACTATAAGCCTTTGGTGCTTATTATGTGTTAACATTAAAACAGGTCAAAGATTCACCATATGTTATCCACCACGTTCCTGACGATACGCATTTATCTGTCGGGAAGAAGCGGTTTCTGGCGCCAGTGATCACGAATGGATCGTCGTGCTGAAAGAAGTGATCCTACATCCTGCTTCGGTTAAAGGATCGTTTCCGTGTAACTGCATTGGGATTCCATTTCGGTCCTTAGGTTCGTTGCCTTACGAAGATAAGACAGGTTTTTGGGCTTTGCATCGCTGCAGCACGCTGCACTGCGGCAGTTTTATCGCACCGTGTGCCATTCTACAAATTCAATAAAACTCAATCCTTCTAACACCATTGCTCGACACTAGCAGACGCAGCACGATATGAAACGCAATCCTCTCAGGGATATTACATGTAAACGTGTCTTTATTTCTCTCCCCTATCGTCTAGCTGAGAGATGTTGTGTTTATCTTGAGAAGGGACCGTCACCAGTATCATAGCTGTTTGCATAATACATTCGCGTGGGAAAGACGAAGAACAGGAAGAAGATTCACGTGGATATAATGGCTGGGTAAAATATTCCTCTCGTCCGATGTTGTGAGGTTGAAGAACTAATGAGTGAACGAAACGGTCGAGTCATCTTCAAGAGTAATATCGGAAGAAGTTTGCTTTAGAATATTCGAAATCGGACGAAAATAAAGCGATACCGCGGGTAAAGTTTTCACTTTTCCTACCCACAGATAAGTGCGAAAAGTTTCATCCTGTTCGAATTAATCTGCGAATAAGCTTCTCCGGCACGCCCGCTCCTCAGCCGGGAGCATGTCCATCCTTGGGCGGGATATCAGTTTGGTTAGAGGAAGGCCAGCTCCATAGAGCTTGGATAAAGATGGTGGAAGTTGGGAAAGCACGGTCCAGTGCAAGCAAGACATTGCGGAGACGATGATCGCAACAAGTGCACGTACTGCTACTGTCAGACGCCGGCCTATGATAGTTGTTACGACAACGATGATGATGATAATACCGCTGATGATGATCGTTGGAAGACACCTTTTAGTTTGTTTATTCAACAACGGAAGGGTAAGATAATTTATTTTTCATGACGGGTTGTGCCACTCTTGATTATTACCAAAGTGGATGTAAATCAAAGCATATTTTTCTGACAGCGGAAACAGATGGTCTTCTAATTCATGGACAGAAGGAGGAAAGAAAGTTGATAAAAATAAAAGTGAAAAGAATTCATCTTACAGTGACGGCGAAGTTAATTTGTCAAAAACATAATCATGAAAGTTTTTCATGGCTTATTTCAACCCTGATACGATTGAAGTCCAAGTTTGGTTTTCTTCTGCTTTCTTTCGTATTTTTTTACCAACCGAAAGATCCCAAACTGAAAAACAACTAACCCCGAGCCAACACCAAACGGAAGCCAATTTGTCCATCAAACTCCGAGACAAACCGCACCGGGTTTAGTCAGCTCTATAGCCGTCAATGTGTTGGCGCATTCCTTTCCGTACAAATCACCCGCTTTCAAACAAGCGGGCGCCTCTTTGGTACAGGCGAGTGAGTGTACATCTTGCCCCAGTGCGTCTGGACACTGTGGATTGCTCTTTTTTACGTCTTATCGCACGAACTGCACTCTCGGGAGGTTAATCTGGAAAACTTTATCTCTCTCCGGCGCTCGCTCTCCTACCTCAAGCCTTCCTTCAACCGAGCGTAGGGACTCGTCGTGGACGATTGAGCGGTGTAGGGAGTCGTTGCAGGCGCCACAAATCGCCTCCGGACAAGACCAGTTTCGATACGCTTGCTTCTTCCGTTCAAAACACTCGGGCCGCGTTCGGACGACGGCTTTTCGTTTACTTCATCCCGCGACTGACGCAGATAACGTTCGGGACACAATAGCACTCAGCGCTATCACGTTATCCATATTAATATAAATGAGACAACGATTCGATAAATCGTACGATGAATTATTGTCGGTTTCGGTATATCCTGGTGCGCCCGCCTCGGTGACTGCCGAAATGCGTTGAACATTTTAATAAACATTCAGAGGACACCGAGGTAAACCTTGTTGGCGATTCTGGGAGTTTAAGAACCAATAAAAGAACCAATGTGTAGAGAATCTGTAAATTAATAAAACTTTATACTGTTCAACAATGTGTGAAGTTCAATGATGTTATTCATCATATTGAACAGTATTATCAATTACTTGATTGCTTGACCATCTAATTGGTCATGCAACCCGAACTACCGATTGTTCTAGAATAAAAACATGAACCATTCAAAACGGAAGAAAACAAACAGTAAACAAAGACTTTAAACAGCGTGCTTCCATCTAAAATTGACGCTCGAGATTTAGGAGAGTGAAGGCAACTCTGCTCATTTTGAATCGTTAGCGACGAATGCTAGAACGAGGAAGCAGAATGTCGAAACACAATCCCATCGCTTGGGAGAACTACAACGCTGGAAAAACCACTCACTCGTTGCGGTTCTCAGACCGCCAACGACACCGCTTGTATGTCTTAATCGAGATTTAATTGTACGACATTCATCAACGGCTTAAATCGGTTTAGATAGCATAGAAACGTTTGACGCAGGTTAGAAGAAGCACTGCGATGGGGGAGAGTGGATGAAAATGGACAACTATCATCGCAAATCATTTGTACTCCAATGCCGTGTGAGATTTCCTTTCCATAGGCAGTAAAGCACAAACGAAACATAAAAACAACCAAACGCGGTGACATTTCGAAACGAGCTCGGAGCTTCTTGGCACGAGCCTTTCATATGCAATTCAGCGGTCTGCAGTGTTCGCGTGCAGTATGGTCTTATGTCTTTCGTGCAACCAACCAGAGTGAGCAAGACCAACCTTAGACAGTAGGAACCATCGATAGGCATCGGAGATATTCTGACCAATCACTTTCCATCCCGGTAAACTGGCAGCCACATTAGAGCACGCGATGAAGCGGACAACAGTTTGAACTTTTCTGGTCTCTAAGGCAAACAGGGAAAACAATGACTAGAGGAATGTGATGTAACAGTTAGTCTTGCTGCAGAGAGTTTAGATGAGCATGGGTTACACAAATGACACATATTCACTGTGCTAGTCAACGTTTAACCATCTCTGAACGCTCACTTCCGCAGACGTTATTTTGTCGATCCAAGCAAGGGAATACAACCGAGCGGGAATTATTGATTGCTACATCGCCTCTATAAACTACTAGTGATAAATTGAGCTCGACTATAATTTCAAGCGTGGCATGCAGGTGTATTTATCGTGGCTTTCTTGTAGTACAGCTCGTGCCTCTCCACTTGTCTATCTTCCAACTATCCTTTCCTATGGAAGCACAACAAAAATCGAGCAGATTGCCATGTTTCGTTTTGGGCTCCAGAAAACCTTGACTTCGGTACCGGAAAAGATCGTTACGTCCTCCTGTATTCCTCCAGTTCTACCTCAAAATGACACCAACGGAGTTGCGTTTCATCGTACACCGCCGGTGGAATGGAGTGCCGGTGCTGTTATCAGCTAATTTTGATCTCTTATGCTACAAATTCTTGATTGAAATTTCGTGATAATTACAACATTGTTTGCCTAAGACACTGGGGTACTCTTTTCTCCGTGTCCGTTTCTGTCTGGCACTGTTGCTGGTTAGGAACGCTTCATTTTGGGGTTCCGACATCGTGTTTTCGGGAGGTTCTGTCGTCGTTTTCCGGAAGCCATTTCCGATAGAACGACGCCATCGCGACTCGCTGGAATGCAACGCCAACAACTCGATTACCGTCTCTGATAAGGTTATGCACGTTTCGCCTTTTGTGTAGAGGAGTGGGGAAAAAATGTTTATTTTATCGTTAGGAAGACGAGAAGGAGAGTGAAAATATTTTATGATGTTTCCCATGAACATTACTGGTTGCTTTTTTTAATTCTTTCATATGGTTTATGATCATATTTGATAGGAAAATAGTATGGTTTCCAGGAAAGGTTTAATTTTATATTTACTTTAGAATACATATTTGTTACGAATGTTCGTTAAACTTATATCTGAGTTATAACATATTCCATAAATCAAGATTTTACTTTAATAGCACATACCTATAGTGATGCAATCAGTAAATCGAAATCAACGAGAGAATGTACGTATAATCGTTTTCTTTGCCTTCAATTTCGAGTAGCATTTGCCTCTGTTGCACCTTCCTCAAAGCATAAGCGATCCAATCTCGGTCGTTACGACAACCCCATCGAAGGCGATCGAAGCGACATCATTTGGTGAGGCAGTAAAGCACAAACGAAACATAAAAACAACCAAACGCGGTGACATTTCGAAACGAGCTCGGAGCTTCTTGGCACGAGGATGCAAACGGCGCGAACGGGTTGGCTGCTTAAACGATTATTGATTATCAGCTCACAGTGGTTAGGATGGGCGCAACGATACGCAATTCAAATAATGCGCAATGTGGCGCTTGGTGAGGCGAATTAATTTACTTAAGTTGATGGTTATTGTGAAACAATCGCAGATGATGCTTTGAGAGTTGTGTACTAATTATTGATACAAATACAGCAAATCAAAGATAAGTAAAAAGGCTACGTATATTGATTTTAAAGGGTTCATAGTTCATTTGTGTTTCAAAACAAATTGTTAAATCGATTAAACAATCAATAATCGAACAAGAAGTACTTGATGTTGATGTTTAACGTGTTGGAAATTAACCCAATCAACTGCTAGAGCAAGTCAATACTGATGGTTTGTTTATTTTGAGCACAGATTTCAATCTACATCCAAGCGTTTTGCTTCAGCCGCTCCTTCTTCGGTAGCGATTGTTTATGTTTTTGTCCTCAGCACGTGCTTCATAATGCAACAACCGATGCAGGAAGACCGGCGTTTGTTTACCACGCTGAACCACGCTGAACTTGAAGTGAAAGTTATTGATACAATATCGATGTTTTCCTTTTTATGATTGCCACCAGTTGAGTCGGGCCAGGAAGGAAGGTAATGCCACGCGACTCGCTGGAATGCAACGCCAACAACTCGATTACCGTCTCTGATAAGGTTATGCACGTTTCGCCTTTTGTGTAGAGGGTGTTTTATTTTTTTTGTGAAATTTGTAGTATATAATATCTACTGCTGTTCAAGCATCTATCGAGAAGTAACAAAAAGCTAAATGAAAACTAGAAAGACAGATATAGAACAGGTCTACCCGCATAAAATAAGTGAAGTTCATGTGTTGCCGGTATGGATATTATTCTCCACCTCCGGAGACTTATCGGCGCCATCCCGCAGTGACCGGCTCAAACATGCAGGTTTCCGCTTGTTCCCGGGTATGTCGAGACCCCAGGATGTTTCAAGACCATGTATCGAGCATGTCACCTTGACCTCAACACTTTGTAGAGTCAGGGTTAGAATTTGCATGGGTATGTCAGGTCGCAAACACGTGACTAGATGAACTCCATAGGGGTCGCCGAAGTTTCGACCCACGTCACGCTTCTCAGGCATCCAATGTTCACTATACCCCCCGAATAAAACATAATGGGTGAACCACAAACAATTAAACGATAAACACACATGCAAATTTAAACACTAATTACTGCGGGAAGAAACATCTGAGCGTTACGAGGCCAAAACAAGAATAAGGAGCAGGATATCGATGAAAGGAACTTAGTTTATAAGAGATATTAGCCATTATGCAGCTTCATTTTGGGGTTCCGACATCGTGTTTTCGGGAGGTTCTGTCGTCGTTTTCCGGAAGCCATTTCCGATAGAACGACGCCACTGTTGTAGGATGATGGTAATGTAGTTCGAAACGGTTGGACCACAGCGAAAGTGGAAATAAGAGGATGCAACCAGAGGAGGAAGAAACACCGAGATTTAGGAGAGTGAAGGCAACTCTGCTCATTTTGAATCGTTAGCGACGAATGCTAGAACGAGGAAGCAGAATGTCGAAACACAATCCCATCGCTTGGGAGAACTACAACGTTGGAAAAACCACTCACTCGTTGCGGTTCTCAGACCGCCAACGACACCGCTTGTATGTCTTAATCGAGATTTAATTGTACGACATTCATCAACGGCTTAAATCGGTTTAGATAGCATAGAAACGTTTGACGCAGGTTAGAAGAAGCACTGCGATGGGGGAGAGTGGATGAAAATGGACAACTATCATCGCAAATCATTTGTACTCCAATGCCGTGTGAGATTTCCTTTCCACAAGATGGTTCTATTCGCACGATAAAGGTCGCTTCATGATGAGTTTGAAATGAAGTGATTAAAATCGTATTATCATAGTGTGATGATCTGTATGTTGCTCATAATTAGGTGAATTTATAGCTCAACTCGGAAGGCTTGTGTTGCAAATAACTTTATTTAGGTTGGTAAAGGAGATGCTTGAGTTTTGACTCTATTTTGTATACTTCGTTGTTTAATTTTTTTGTGAAATTTGTAGTATATAATATCTACTGCTGTTCAAGCATCTATCGAGAAGTAACAAAAAGCTAAATGAAAACTAGAAAGACAGATATAGAACAGGTCTACCCGCATAAAATAAGTGAAGTTCATGTGTTGCCGGTATGGATATTATTCTCCACCTCCGGAGACTTATCGGCGCCATCCCGCAGTGACCGGCTCAAACATGCTTACACAAATGACACATATTCACTGTGCTAGTCAACGTTTAACCATCTCTGAACGCTCACTTCCGCAGACGTTATTTTGTCGATCCAAGCAAGGGAATACAACCGAGCGGGAATTATTGATTGCTACATCGCCTCTATAAACTACTAGTGATAAATTGAGCTCGACTATAATTTCAAGCGTGGCATGCAGGTGTATTTATCGTGGCTTTCTTGTAGTACAGCTCGTGCCTCTCCACTTGTCTATCTTCCAACTATCCTTTCCTATGGAAGCACAACAAAAATCGAGCAGATTGCCATGTTTCGTTTTGGGCTCCAGAAAACCTTGACTTCGGTACCGGAAAAGATCGTTACGTCCTCCTGTATTCCTCCAGTTCTACCTCAAAATGACACCAACGGAGTTGCGTTTCATCGTACACCGCCGGTGGAATGGAGTGCCGGTGCTGTTATCAGCTAATTTTGATCTCTTATGCTACAAATTCTTGATTGAAATTTCGTGATAATTACAACATTGTTTGCCTAAGACACTGGGGTACTCTTTTCTCCGTGACCGTTTCTGTTTGGCACTGTTGCTGGTTAGGAACGTTTCATTTTGGGGTTCCGACATCGTGTTTTCGGGAGGTTCTGTCGTCGTTTTCCGGAAGCCATTTCCGATAGAACGACGCCAAAAAGCGAGCCGGTGGTAACGAGAGTTGTGCATCGGGTTCGGTAAATACTTCGAACGCACACCCTGAGAGCGTGATTCAAATCGCGATCGCGAATGAGATCTCCCTGAGCGAGCCGGTCCGGTCGGATGGAAGGATGGAACCAGCTTGCGGAGGAAATGATGGCATCCGTGCGATATGGACGCGTTCAGGTGTTTTGTGTAATAGGAAGGTAATTTTCATCCGTCTCGTGGGCCACATTGTTGGTCAGGGTGAAGGAGAATGGAAAGTACTGTAGAACGTTGAGTTATTATAGCAACATTTCCAAGTTTCTTTATACCCATGAAGATGTTATATATTAACACAATTTTCTCAAAAAAGTCCTTCAAGTACTACAACGATTTCCGAAACGAAACAACAAGCATCCAGTGCATCATGATCAGCCGGCAACATCCCTCAAACCAGAGATGCATCTGCATCGATTTGTTTCCAATTTTATTCGAATCCCACATGCATATTCCATATGTTACCGACACGCTCGCGCTCCAGCTGTAAATCGTCCACCTTCGTAACAATGCATTGTATTTGTATCGTGATTCTAGGGCTCTCGCTACGGTGCACTACAGAAAATGGCGACGGTGTTTGTGCGGAAGCGTTCGATGCGTAGCTTTCGCGCACCGTGTTCACCTTCATGCTGGGAAATTTTCTCCTCGCACTCTCGCGTTGCGGAATGATTGCACAAATCAGGGGAGGGTAGATCGATCGAGCTTGCACGCGGTTCGAGAAAGAATCAAGAGAAAATCGGCCCCATCTTCATCGTGTTGTTACGGAGGCAAATAACAGAAAATAATAACAAAAACTGCAAACCACCCTTACATACAT
>KZ071806.1:86215-109332 GCA_002091845.1 Anopheles cracens | reverse complement strand
TCCTTTTAAATTGTATTTGACATTATCTACTGTTCAATCATCTATCGAGTAGTAACAAAAAGCAACATGAAAACTAAAAAGACAGATATAGAACAGGTCTACCCGCATAAAATAAGTGAAGCTCATGTGTTGCCGGTATGGATATTATTCTCCACCTCCGGAGACTTATCGGCGCCATCCCGCAGTGACCGGCTCAAACATGCAAGCCATTTCCGATAGAACGACGCCACTGTTGTAGGATGATGGTAATGTAGTTCGAAACGGTTGGACCACAGCGAAAGTGGATGCAACGAGAGGGGGAAGAAACTTCGAGATTTAGGAGAGTGAAGGCAACTCTGCTCATTTTGAATCGTTAGCGACGAATGCTAGAACGAGGAAGCAGAATGTCGATCGTTCGCCAATTGGATGCAACGGCTTTTGCGATCTGATAAACCTTTTTCCGCTTCGCATTTGATTCTCGCTTGTTTCGGTCATCACAAACAGAGTGCGGCGAATGTTAAAGTTCACCATTTCCGATACGTACGCAATGTTTAATTGTGTTGTTTCTCATATTGAATCGTGTTAAGAACAAACTGTTTTCAAGATTTTATTGAAGAAGGCCTAAAGAAAATGCATGTACTGTTGAAAGTACGTTATAGTTTTAAATACAAAATATGCCTGAGTAGTCATCTGATGAGATTAAAAATATAAAAGGGAACTATAACACTTTACCAAGGCCGTTCGGAAACGAGGCACATAAGAAGAGCACAGAAATGAGGTTGAATTCCTCCTATCATCACCGGAATCGTTGCCTGAAGCATACACCACCTTTGCACGAAGGAAGGCGTGCAGTCCACCGTTGTGCAATCGAATTATTTGATCAGAAGAATATATCGACAATTAAAATGTTATAGCAGGCTCTATCACAGCTTGGAGTGTTGAAATTCTCCACAAGACACCTGTTTCTTCAACTTACATGCATGATTCAAAACGCACCAATACTGCCAAGAATCCAGAGAGAGCGTGTGGGTAGTAATTGCATGTCCATCGCGCTCGATCCCCGCAAGAGATCCTTCCGCGAAGATAAATCAGCCTTCGGTCAGCGAAAGCTCGATCAAGATAACTTCCGAAGCATTGGTCCCGAGGTGGAGTTGAATTAAAACAAATCCTCTTTGAACGAGAGCGTCATCTTTCCATCTCGTCCGCAAACCATCCCCGGAGGTCCCTCAGGAGGACGCTCCAGGATCGGCCTCGCCAAGGATCGAAGGAACGCATCCATGGCACAATCGCAATCATGGCACAATCGTGCGCGGCATACGGCACATAAATAATCCGGCAAATCCGGGTCGGATGGAAGGATGGAACCAGCTTGCGGAGGAAATGATGGCATCCGTGCGATATGGACGCGTTCAGGTGTTTTGTGTAATAGGAAGGTAATTTTCATCCGTCTCGTGGGCCACATTGTTGGTCAGGGTGAAGGAGAATGGAAAGTACTGTAGAACGTTGAGTTATTATAGCAACATTTCCAAGTTTCTTTATACCCATGAAGATGTTATATATTAACACAATTTTCTCAAAAAAGTCCTTCAAGTACTACAACGATTTCCGAAACGAAACAACAAGCATCCAGTGCATCATGATCAGCCGGCAACATCCCTCAAACCAGAGATGCATCTGCATCGATTTGTTTCCAATTTTATTCGAATCCCACATGCATATTCCATATGTTACCGACACGCTCGCGCTCCAGCTGTAAATCGTCCACCTTCGTAACAATGCATTGTATTTGTATCGTACGATAGAAATCTTCAAATTCCCGGCGAATCCTGCCCGCCGTTTGCTCCATTGCGCGGATGATTATGGATGCCGTACATTTTTATTTTCCGCAAGCTGATTTCTCGCTAAGATAAGGCTCGGGAGGCCGCGCGTTGTCGGAACTTTGCCGTGCGGTGGAATGCGTACCCTCGGCCGGTTGGTTTGACCACCAAAACTGTGCTCACCATTCGACCGTGCACCGTGAATGGAGATTTGAATCTTC
The DNA here is from genome assembly GCA_002091845.1 of Anopheles cracens. Classification (NCBI taxonomy): domain Eukaryota; kingdom Metazoa; phylum Arthropoda; class Insecta; order Diptera; family Culicidae; genus Anopheles; species Anopheles cracens. The sequence goes on along the minus strand of KZ071806.1, from coordinate 107,315 downwards.
GGGAGTTCTTTCTTTTCCCCCGGCATGACGACGATCGAACCCATTTGGACGAAAAGCCTGTGTGTTTGTGAGCAAAAGCATTGCACCGTCCGACCGAGGACAGAGAGAGAACAATCGGTTCTGTAGGATCAGTTTTCGGTTCTGCGTATCGCGCCAGTTGTGGGGCTTTTTTATTGTTCGACGTGCTAGATTGCGCATGCGATCGTATTCGATTTTTTGTGCGTCCTTCTCGCGTTCGGGCTTTTGTGCGTATGCTTTGCAACGTTTTCTCGCGGCACGGCCTGCTCCGTTCGCCAATTGGATGCAACGGCTTTTGCGATCTGATAAACCTTTTTCCGCTTCGCATTTGATTCTCGCTTGTTTCGGTCATCACAAACAGAGTGCGGCGAATGTTAAAGTTCACCATTTCCGATACGTACGCAATGTTTAATTGTGTTGTTTCTCATATTGAATCGTGTTAAGAACAAACTGTTTTCAAGATTTTATTGAAGAAGGCCTAAAGAAAATGCATGTACTGTTGAAAGTACGTTATAGTTTTAAATACAAAATATGCCTGAGTAGTCATCTGATGAGATTAAAAATATAAAAGGGAACTATAACACTTTACCAAGGCCGTTCGGAAACGAGGCACATAAGAAGAGCACAGAAATGAGGTTGAATTCCTCCTATCATCACCGGAATCGTTGCCTGAAGCATACACCACCTTTGCACGAAGGAAGGCGTGCAGTCCACCGTTGTGCAATCGAATTATTTGATCAATTTTAATTCCAAAATAATAAACCATAATTCATAGCAAAATAATACATTTTTTACAAGGTGTTAATATCAACACATTATTACCCGTGGCTGCACGCGTGATCTCAGTCGCCGCGGCTCCGTTTGCGCGGTGTGCAATGGACAACCGAAGCGCGCCAAGACAGCGGAAGATTCCCATTCCTGGAGCCGTTCCGTGCGCGAGCCGACGATCGGATCTCCGTTCGCGCGATCCTCATAAACTGCGGCATGTCAGTTCAAAAGGTCAGCGTGGCGAGGATGCTGCTCTACCCTCACCGCTTGCGCCGCACCAACACGTGTTAAAGTTCAAAGGCCGCACCAGCACAAAACGCTCGAAACAATGCCAGAACCGGCCCGGCTAAAGAGGTGAGAAAAGGTAATGCACACCGATGGGTGCATCGATGCGATCGTGGCAGTGGGGTATAATTTCGGTGAAAAACCCCACGCTGGTTAGTGCCGAGAATGTCGAGGAAGGAATAATGAAGCAGCGTGATTGAAAGAAGAGCATCGAAAAGAGAAGATTCCCATCATCAGTTGCACGAGGAAGATTTTTCGTGTGAGAGAAGAAAAGAGGAACCGTAGTGAAGTCATCTCCGCGATCGTGCTACGTTGGTAATTTACACCTTTACACTGCATTCTGAGCATTTGTTCCTGATGTTTCAACAAGGCAATGAATGGGGGTCAGTACCAAGCTGTTGGTAGAGGCCATCCGCCTCAGAACCACTAAAGCTGATGCCACTTAAAGTTGCAACTGCATAAGAGCGAATCAATTAAAATCAAAAGACTCGTGGTTGAAGCGACGAACCTCATTTTTACAAGATCGATAACTCAATACGCGTATGTGATATAATACAGCAAATGAATTGTGTGCATTAGAGAGTTTTATCACGTTGAGTTTAAAGGTATGTATGAAGTTCGTAATGAATGAATTACATTTTGTATGAATAATCATGAACAAAAGCAAGATAAGAGACTCCGTGAGCCTTCCAACGTCATTGTCCAAATCGAATCATCTGATTACAGATGGGAAATGGCCTTTATGGCACCCACAACAAACATATCAGCGCGATCGTTGATTAATAATTAAGCTAAAAAACGAAGTTAATATGACGTAAACCGCGAGTTTCGGGTGTCTCATCATACCGCAGCTATATCCTCCGGTACGATCTACCACGAATTTCTTCTTCCAGCTCGTTCCACCATGTTCTACTGCCGGTGAAGATAAACTCGGCACTAATTTTAAGTGTGTGCGTTCGCGCTTCTCGTCCGCCCGTAAAGGTGTGTCGCTTAATGGGATGAATAAATTTAATCTTACGATCACCGGCGCACGGCGAAACGACAACACTCGCATTCGCGGAGCCGCCGTGTCCAGCCAGCGGACATCATTCACGCCCGAAAGCCCATCGCGATATGTGAGTGCGCTAATACAGACGAACGTTTCACTGAAAATGGCCATAACTGAGCGCGTTTTAATGCTCAGGAAAGCGAATAACTCATGATAAACGCAGTGCGCATCAAAATCTGTTAGTGATGATTTTTATCCACTTCGCGGACCTACCATAAACCTCTACACAGATGACCTCCAACAGTAGACCAGCACAAAAACCGTGCGGCGCAGACGGAAAATTAATAATTAAAAACGGCTCAAACGATCGGGGGCCCGAACGCGGCCAATTCAAACACCGCGCGACGACAAATGTTCGACCATCAAAAGCCACACGTTAGCGGCCGAGATTCCCGGCCAAGATTGCAGCCGGCGGGGGCTGAAACCGTGGCCAAAGCAGCGTGTAAATTTATGGTTACAATTTATTAATGAAGATTTAAAAAGCAATAATTTATTTTCCAAATGAAACCACCCAGTCCAACCATCGCCCGGTGCCACACGCCCGTGGCGGATGGAAAATCGCTGCGGAAAGGTGGATTTGTAATTGAAGAGCGTAAGCCGCCGGTTCATGTTTCCAAACCGTTCGCGTTTCGCGGCAAACGGGAGAGAGAGAGAGAGAAGAGAGTTCGGATGAGGAAGAGACGATCATCTCGAACCCCCGGGATCGGAGCGGCTTGAACACCGGTCGCGTTTGTCGCGTCGGTTAAGTGAATGGGCGTTGGAGTGTCTGCGGCGCGAATCTTGTGCTTTTTTGATTCGCTTTTCGCGCCCCTTTTCGTGGCCTGCGGTGACCACGGCCTGCTCGGGATGATTTCTTACCGTGCCCGTGCACCACTCTTTGCGTTCGTATTCTTTCGCACAGAGCAGACGCGGCGCGTTGAAGATGATCGTTTTTATTCATCGTCCGCGCGGAGCACGGAAACCACATGAGGGTGGGGGCTGATCCGGGTGGTGAGCCGCGTGCCAGCATGCGAATAAAAGAAACATTTATTCCATCGTTTTACGCCGCATCAAGCGTAGCCGCCGTTGCGTTCGTTGACAGTTACAAGTTGTTAACAAATTTGAAACCTATACCCGTCGGCTTGATCCAGGTGACCAGGTGGCCGTTTTATGGGAGTTTCATTGATGATTTGGGTGGGTCTGTGGGATGTTTTCTATTTATTCATTCATTGGAATTGACTCAACATTTCGTACCTTTGACTGACATGTTTTTGATACATTCAAAAATAGCAACGCCTATTTGGTTGTTTTATTGAAAGAATTCAATTAAGAAATCTTTTGCGACATAAAAAAGTTCATTCTTCAGGAATTGTGACTCCCACATTGCTGAATCTATTCAGATGCAAACCGTACGAGAGTTTGATAAACATAAAAGCATTCCCTACCAAGCAGACCTCCCGAAGAAATGGTGAAAAAGTGTAACCGTTGGACATGGAGAAAAAAATTGATGGTCATAATTGATTTTCTTTAAGATCTTTTTGAATGTTCAGAGTAAGATAAATTAAATAATAGATGTGGCAGACTCTTGAAAGCAAACTGGGTTGATACGCAACCGGGTCCATTTTATGGAAAAATAAAAACTGAAATATTCATTCTAAATTAAACAACGAATTTGAAATATATTTTAAAAAGCAAAATTTTGATCTTACGGCGATGTTCAAGCACTAAGCATCACTTGAAGGAACATTAGATTAATTCTACCGAAAAGCTTGATAGAACCACACACTTCATCACCTCTTTCGCTCTAGTTACAGGGAGAGTTTCTAGCATCCCTTTATGCTGCACCTGAAGAGTATGCTTTTCATTGAACCATGCGTAGTGCGAACCGGTTGAAGGAACCGGGAAACGCTTTTCTGCTTCATCGCACTCAATGTAATCTCCGATACCCACTAGAATGCAGTCACACGTTGGTAATGTGATAAATGCTCCAACATAACCGCCCTTCAACGCATGCACACGGACAACCCGTCCTTTGTGTGTGCATGTGGTTAATGTGTAACTTAACATAATTCAGCCGAAGGTAATAATAATCCGTTTGTTATATCCTTTATCGTTATAGCTAATAGTTTTGATAGCTAATGACAGTTTTTGTTATGTTGTTACCGATTTTCTATGTTAATTTGATGGTTGATTAACGGAAGCTAAATATGGTAATATTATCTAATAAAGTTTATTTGTACATTTGTAAGAATATTGAATGAGGATTCAAAATTATTATTTCCCTTTTTAAATTTACGAGCATACGCTCTCTTACAACACATCCAGCTGAAAGTAGCTCTCGAAATACTTTTATAGATCCATTAGTTTTCGTCGAAACTGTTACCACATACGTTCACCGAACTTTAAAAGATACTCGACACCGATAGCGCCCGTTACCAATAACTCAATTTCAATTCCGCTTCGATACAGCACGAGCTAATTTCCTGTCCAACTGGTCATGTAAGGAAGAAACTATTTCTGCCCAACTACAAACCACCCGGTTCTTCTTTAGCAAAACCATGCGCACGCTGTGTCGAGCGAGTGTAATAAAAAAATGATCGATATAAGGTGTTTTTGAAATGTAAAACATGCAATTGAAAAAAATGTGTACTACAATGTTGAATCGGCAAAGCACATGCAACTACTGCTCATTGCAATGCCTTTCGAGAAGCTCAGCAGGGCATAAGGGAATAATAAGACCGCGTTTCGGTTCCGGTGCGGTCCGATGCCAACACAATAATCGTTTATTTCTCGAGCGAGAATGCAGGATCCTGCTGCTCCACCGGAAATGTGGCTGTGTGTGTCTTACATAAACCAGGTGGTCAGGAGACTCGATTCAAGGAACCTGGGGCTCCTACGTTTCGATACGTGTCCAGTCGATTGCATGGAAATTGTATTAACATAATAAGGTGCAAGTATGTTTTCTATTCGTATCCCTCGCTGGTGGTTGGTTTGTAATGAGTTTTTGCGTGTCCTTTCCCGTTCCGATGTCCACCGGACGAGACATAAATAGCCGCCGCTACCGGTCATAATTCGCGTCCAGCAGGAAGCGTTACAGGAAGCGTTATTTGTTTTTCCAGCGGTGGAGCGTGGATTTCTTGTGCGCCATTTACGCCGCCATCCACCTGACATTCATTGGCCATGGGGAACGCTAATGTGATGCCCGACAACAATGGAATTAATTTAATTACGCCACCATCACGAGACTGTTTGTGGTTTTCGGATGTGTTGCCGTCGAGCTGTTCCTGCAAGCGTTCTTTTATGGTCATTCCAGCCATATCAGATATTTGCAACGAGGATCCGTTTTCAATAACTTTTTCACTCAGAGGAAAATTATGGCCGTTTTGTCGTCACGCAGACCGTTCGGAAGTCGTTGAAGTCATGTTTCGTCTTCAAGAAACAGGTCTGTTAATGAGGTCTTAGAGACGCCTTTTAAGAGAGGCTTGTGTGCATATTTTTCTTTCCTTGTTACTGCTGCTCAACTCCAACCAGTTTGACTGCAAAAGAGCTATGGGTGACCTTTCCCAACCGTTTGGTAATCAGCGGATTATCTGGCCGTAAATCGTGCTCCATCGATGGTCATCGGCCTACCGACGACGGCTCCCACGTCCCCGGATGGTGTTTCGCATCCTGTGGGACACGTTGATGAAATCGATGAAAAATCGACCGTCACCTACCGCGGAGGGGCTTAATGTCTCAGAATGCTTGAGAACTGTTCGCTGACGCTGCACACGCCGTTCGATCAATCGCTCGCCCTGAATAACGAGTCCATTGACGTTGGCCCACTCGTTCTACACATCGATGAAAAGATGATTAATGGTTTGGTTAGTATGGAGGCATGGAGCATTAAGTGTTCGATAAATGGTTGCATTATTTATTTCAAGCTTATATTAACTCTCCATAGATGGAGCAGATAAATTCGAGTTGAATATTTTTGACAAATTTTATATAGAAACATACTGGTAAACAATATGAATTTTATTTTGTTATTATTCTTGTATGCATGAAAATATTTTTTCAAAAAAATATTCAATTCGGGATATAATGGACGACCCAGAAAAAATAATCCTCAATAAAATTAGCCTGATTGATGATACTTTTTTTCTGTACAATCGTTGCAATGGCTGACGCTTCATCCCTTTCCGATTCATCACTGCTCGAGGGAATCAGTACGCAACTTTATCGCTATTGCTACAATGTCGAGTGCTTTCAGTATTGCTCATTTAGGAGAGAACATTGGTAAAGATTGATAAAAACCACTCACAACTAAGCTGATGAGAAATGGTACTCTGTGCTGTGTGCGGTTGACCGATTTCACAACCAACTCTTAGTAATTCAATAAGTTTGGATTTACATTACATTGTAAGACGCTCAAATTCATTTGAATAAGCCTCATCCTCTTCAACTTTCTCTTTCATGGCTTTTTATTGCAGTACTATATGAAGACGAATCTCAATAATGATTGTAGCTTATAAATTATACTTTCCTCACATCGATCATGAATAGTAATGGAATATTGATCAACTGGCTTTGTAAATTGATTCTCGCTTCCAGTTCCTGTAAATGGAGTTATTGGTTTCTTTTCCCTTTTTCATCTCTGTTGAAGTTCAGATGAGTTTCTTCCTAACTGCGCAATTCGATAGCTTCCAACCCGATTGATAGTTTAGTGTTACATTGCAATACATTGCGATGAAGTATTACTTAATGTTACAAGAAACAATATAAGGAATAGGGTGACAGAAGATTTAACAGAAATGTCAAAACTGAAATTCAATAGAAATATTTCATGATATGTTTCTTGGAGATGCGCTTGTCAGTTAGCAGTCATATTGGTGATAAATATGTAGTACAATAATGATTTTTTTATTACTGTTGTGACAAAAAACTACATTTACTTCCTAAATGTGATAAGAAAATGGTCAAATGTTCCTTTTGACCTGCGAGCAATCACCCAAAAGCATAATAGCATCCCCGACACATCTCACTGATATGATAAATGTCTTACTACAGAAACACACGCTCAACACCGGAACGGGGCGCACTGTAGACGTTTGGGATATTATTCCGTGCTCCAAACTAGTTTCACCGGAAGCAGTCGTTGTTCTGCTATCAAGATGGAGGTGGCAGCAGCTCGGTGCATAAATTTCGCCAGCATAACGCAATAACACTACCACACTCCGTCCAGATGGAGTGTCTCCTAAATACCACCCGACCATTACCCCCCCAAAGGATGGAAGTGTGTGCGTTGTCACATAATTTTGTATTCCGAGCGGTGTTTCCTAATTTCCTGTCCATGATAGTCGGGTTCAAAAGCCGGCCCATGGAAGGTGAGCTCGGTTTGCCGCTCGTCTGCTAACTTCGTCTCGTTTGGGGGCTCGGAGTTCTCGACAGCGAATCTTCACATGCCGGGCAGGCTCCGATGTGCCGAAAATGTTACCTCAAGACGAGAAGTATAATTTATTATCATCACTTTCATCATCCCTTCCGTAGCAATAGGGATGCTTTGCTGCGTGCTCTAGCGTGCGAAAGAGATCGCAAGAGTGTGAACGAAAGGAGAACAAAACGACGAAAAGACACAGTTGCTGAAGTGCTCGTAATCTTTCCGTTTCGTTGACGAAAGCCGTTGAAACTTTTCTCCCGATCCGGGGACAGGACGGTAGGCAGACGCACGTCCAAGAGGACGGAGCTCTACCGAAGATTTAAATCAGCGGGCAGAGCATGAGAAGTGGCTGAAACCGGAAGTGAACCGATTTAAAAGGTTCCGAAAGGGGGTAGGAAAACGAACCACTCTCGAAAAGGGTTGTGGCGAGAGTTTTATAGAACACAGTCGCAGACAGTACCGCGTGGAGAGGGTAGAAACATAACCATAAGTAATCATCGTTCGATGCTGAAGGATGTTCCTATCTTCTTCCCTTCTAGTATGAGTGAAGTTAATACTCTGAATTACAAAATTGAATCCATTGCATACGGGAGGTCCTGAAAAAGAAGAAAAAAACTTCGAAAAGAATACTAACAAGGAGTTGAAGCACGCGTGGTATGAATTTCCTGTAAGTTGGAAGATGATGTATCGATGTGTGTCAAACGTGCACGTGACACGGATCCGGTCGAAAAGACATGAGAAAACGTGAGATGAGAGTTGATGGCTTTTTAAAGATTTTTTTAAACTTAAAACTGCAGAAGAACTTAGGGTTTCTTGTATGAGATATTTGAACCTTGAACAAAATAGTCTAAAATTAGTATGTTTACTTGTTAACCATCATAAGACTAATAACATAAGATTTCAATACGAATTATAAAGCTATAAAATTGAACGAACTATCATCTAGCGTATTTTTATGAAACATTCAAATGCTCCTCTTGCCGTGCGAGCAATCATCCCACCAGCATAATAGCATCCCCAAAACGACACATCTCACTGATATGATAAATGTCTTACCACAGAAGCACACGCTCAACACCGGAACGGGGCGCACTGTAGACGTTTGGGATATTATTCCGTGCTCCAAACTAGTTTCACCGGAAGCAGTCGTTGTTCTGCTATCAAGATGGAGGTGGCAGCAGCTCGGTGCATAAATTTCGCCAGCATAACGCAATAACACTACCACACTCCGTCCAGATGGAGTGTCTCCTAAATACCACCCGACCATTTCCATCCTTGCGCTTGCTGTGGCAACACACTTCGCGCCGTACTTCGCGTCATTATTTTCCAACTGCAGCTTCGGAACGGCGATAAGTCTTTCGGGTGCTGTACGGTGCCTCCAAATGCTATCTGTTGCGCGGTTCCGTTGTCATTTCCTTGATACTTCCCGTGACAACTGGCACCGGAGAACCCGCGAGCAAACGGCGACCGATAGCAAAACTGCTTCCTTCTGCGTGTCTGCGTGTTGGGCGCGAACGAAACCTGCTGGTACCTGCGGGTCATCATACCGGGAAGTAGATACACAATATATTTATTTGTCTTTCGTCTATCGTATGGAGAGCAATCTTTTGCAGTTAGTACGCACCGATCCGTCCCTTGTGTTTATGGCTCATGTGTCGCTTTTTTAACAAGAACAGGGGGTGATAATGTTCTTGCGGACACAACTTCGAGACCGCATACCTAATTTCACCTTGAAGTGCGTATCGCTTTGTGAAGTAATTCAATAAGTTTGGATTTACATTACATTGTAAGACGCTCAAATTCATTTGAATAAGCCTCATCCTCTTCAACTTTCTCTTTCATGGCTTTTTATTGCAGTACTATATGAAGACGAATCTCAATAATGATTGTAGCTTATAAATTATACTTTCCTCACATCGATCATGAATAGTAATGGAATATTGATCAACTGGCTTTGTAAATTGATTCTCGCTTCCAGTTCCTGTAAATGGAGTTATTGGTTTCTTTTCCCTTTTTCATCTCTGTTGAAGTTCAGATGAGTTTCTTCCTAACTGCGCAATTCGATAGCTTCCAACCCGATTGATAGTTTAGTGTTACATTGCAATACATTGCGATGAAGTATTACTTAATGTTACAAGAAACAATATAAGGAATAGGGTGACAGAAGATTTAACAGAAATGTCAAAACTGAAATTCAATAGAAATATTTCATGATATGTTTCTTGGAGATGCGCTTGTCAGTTAGCAGTCATATTGGTGATAAATATGTAGTACAATAATGATTTTTTTATTACTGTTGTGACAAAAAACTACATTTACTTCCTAAATGTGATAAGAAAATGGTCAAATGTTCCTTTTGACCTGCGAGCAATCACCCAAAAGCATAATAGCATCCCCGACACATCTCACTGATATGATAAATGTCTTACTACAGAAACACACGCTCAACACCGGAACGGGGCGCACTGTAGACGTTTGGGATATTATTCCGTGCTCCAAACTAGTTTCACCGGAAGCAGTCGTTGTTCTGCTATCAAGATGGAGGTGGCAGCAGCTCGGTGCATAAATTTCGCCAGCATAACGCAATAACACTACCACACTCCGTCCAGATGGAGTGTCTCCTAAATACCACCCGACCATTTCCATCCTTGCGCTTGCCGTGGCAACACACTTCGCGCCGTACTTCGCGTCATTATTTTCCAACTGCAGCTTCGGAACGGCGATAAGTCTTTCGGGTGCTGTACGGTGCCTCCAAATGCTATCTGTTGCGCGGTTCCGTTGTCATTTCCTTGATACTTCCCGTGACAACTGGCACCGGAGAACCCGCGAGCAAACGGCGACCGATAGCAAAACTGCTTCCTTCTGCGTGTCTGCGTGTTGCGCGCGAACGAAACCTGCTGGTACCTGCAGGTCATCATACCGGGAAGTAGATACACAATATATTTATTTGTCTTTCGCCTATCGTATGGAAAGCGATCTTTTGCAGTTAGTACGCACCGACCCGTCCCTTGTGTTTATGGCTCATGTGTTGCTTTTTTAACAAGAACTGGGGGTGATAATGTTCTTGCGGACACAACTTCGAGACCGCATACCTAATTTCACCTTGAGGTGCGTATCGCTTTGTGATACCATACTAGCGCTATCGTTCTCTGCGTGTTTGAGAGTTCTGCATGGTTGACGCCCGTATTAACCTTGCGAGGTTTTACTTTTCGTTACCTGACGAATGGCGATTGTGTCAGTTCGAACTCAAAGCGACCTGTGATACTTGCACGAAGAAATGCTCCTATTTCCTGTTTAAAGAACTATTTGTATTTCAGAACCAGCATTTAACTTCATATCCTTTCCCTTGTGTGAGGAAATAATTCTCATTTTCCCCACCATACGTAACTGCTCCAGAACATCCGTATGATACAATATTATGAACCACTCGAAATGGAAATGTCGCACCGAGTGTTGGAATTATGTGGACGTTTGATTCTTTATCTGTCAACCGAGCTGAAAATTGCATTAAAGGATCCTCCGGCTGAGGAAACATTGCTCATGCAAGCCACCACACCCGAGTGGGTGACACAAGTATCGCATAAACAATAACCCGACCGTGCACAGAAAGGCAACGGAAACTCAAGCATGAAGCTAAATCGCGTCAGAATTCATCCGACTGTCTCCGCTGTCTCTTCCGGCGGATGGGATAAACTGGACTTATCCTATTCTTGCTGGCAGTGAACCTAGAAAAGAGTTGAAAAGCATAAAAACATATCACCCCGAGCCGAGAAGTCCGGATCCGGTTGCAGAAGATAATGCTAATCGCCTCCGTGACAAGCGAGGTGGAGAAACTCATTCGAAGTACTTCACAATCCAATCCGGGAAAGTGTCACGCTCGTATGAAAATGTGTTGATTGTTTTGAGCGTCAGGAATAGGACGCTTACCGTGAAGTGAGTGAAAGAGCGCATTGTTGCATGCAGAAGAACAATACTAGCTTAAATTGCATTAACTTCAATTAACTTCATATTAACCACTTATATTAACTTCAAGTCAATATAAGTGGTTATATAACTTCAACAAAAAAGATTACAGGGAATCGTTATGACTCGATGGTTTGTCCTGATTGTCACCACCGATGCAAACCTCAAATCATTCCCAGATATTGATCTACATACAAGAATGATCATACATTATTCAAACACGAAACAAATCATTTGTACCTTACACGTGAGGACTTTATTAGTCAAGAGAAACAACTTACAATCTCCCATAATTACCTCGAAAAAGCTCGGAAAATCCGTACACAAATGGTATCCACCGAGCCTTTCCCAGATGCCTATCATTCTATCCAAATTTAATCGATCAGGGAAATTAATGGTGTTAATATGACGGACAGCTGCAATGTTCGTGTGCGAGTTCGAGTCGCCCTGGGCCTAAACTCATTATGCTGTTTACATTATGAATTAGGCTGCTATTTGAGCAACACTGGCGTTGGGAAACCCAAGCGCTGGCGTCGTGTTTAGATTGATGATGCCCGATTAGGAATACCGGAGGTCGAGTTAAGCGTTGACAGTTACAACCCTCTGCTCGTGATCAATATCAACATCATCACCATCGGCTGCTTGTGTTCGTCGTCGTTGTCGTCAGCCGGGTGAATTAGTATGAGGTGAAACGAAGCTTAGGTTGTAGTTGTGTTGTTGGAAAGATAGGTCACTAGAACGTTTGATTGTGTGCAGTATGGACTGGATTATTGAGGTTGTTCTTGCAATAAGCTTTGCCAATTATTGACTTGAAGATTCAAACTTCATCTTCTCTTTGTCGTTTCAATCCAATTAATTCCGGGCCCTTTCATCAAGCAATTCATTCATTTTCCTCCAAGCAAATCAGCTGACGAACAATCATAATCAAATTAATCGAATAAAATACACACTCTCATGAGTAATTTACCATATGATTAGGCTCAACCGCAGTGGCGTGAGTTCACACCATATCCCTCCTGCGTAACACCTACTCGGGTTCGTTTGTTTATTTGCTTTGCTTACGAATTCCATGGAAAGGTCGAACCCAACCCGACGACGGTCCCGTTCGTTTGATAATAGTTGTTCGGTCAAATAATCCGTTAATGGGGTGTAATTTTCGGGCTTTCTTTTGGGAGAACCGTACACACTCTCGGGCCGAAGCCGTTAGAAGGAAACTATAATTATGTTGTTAATTTCGACCGTCCAATGCGTTGTTCTACCTGCTCTGCTCTGCTCTGCTTTATGGCGTTTGTTTTTCACGTTCACACCAACGCACCCGGCTGTATAATTTGTCTCATTAATTATGCATCTGCCCGGGCCGCATTACATTATGCCCGATTTAGCTGCAGCGTAGTGTTTGTTTTTCAAATGATCATTTCATGGGTGGGTTATGTTGTGGACCTTCGAGTCAGTATTGTTCTTGATGAAGCACTCACTTATGATTAACGCTCGTAAATAAAACACCGGAGATTGGATTGCACTACGCAATGTTTCCAACAGTAAAATGACCATTACAACTCGACCAGTCCAAGCAAAAGTTGATAATAATCGTAAATCATTCTTAGAAAGGAGCCGCATGATGAGAGGATAACGTAATCTATGGTAATAATTGACCTAAACAGTTCTTGAAGTACTTGTTTAACGTCCAATACAAACGCCTTACAATGGAAAAGCCCTTTTTATCTGTTTCTACCCCAATATAGAGTTTAGTCACAACAGTATGTGATGTTACGAGGGTATTAACACTAATCTAATATTATTCATTAACTTTATGCAGTGATTATTGGTTATTAGTCTAAATTTATTTTTTCGAATGAGAGTATAACTCCAGAGCAGTAATTTTTAATTTGTTATTGTAACATATAACAAAGCAACTCACTTACAAGTTTATAAAAAGTAAGAGACGTTATTCGTTTTGTGTTTCAAGAGACTCTTTCCACGATTGGAACTCAATTCAATGTTTTGCAAAGATAATACTCGAAGCCATTATCGCCATTTCATTGCCTGTTTTCGTCATGTTTTGGGTCATCTCATCAACAACTCAACCGTGCCAACGTTCCATGTACTTTCATCCGGCTCGGTGTGTCAATTTACTGCAATTTTATTGTCGAATGTGATCCTATCGACAAGCGCGACGAGAAGAAGACGGCAAGTCGGAACGAGCAACGCCGTAAGATCGTCATCGGCGATCGCGACCGTTGAAGAGGATGTCCAACATGGTATAAGTAGCGTAATGCTCACAATACTCGCCACACCGACCGTTAACTGTTAGCAAAGTCTGTCGACACAATCGAACTCATCGGCCCATCGGCCTGGTCGTCCTGGTCCCGGGCCGTCCCAGGTCTCGCCAAACCACGCGTTCGATCACTGCGTCGCGATAAACCTAATGGATCGCGAGCATACGATCTAAAGTGGTTTTATTTATTTTATTTTCTTGTTTTACTCCCCTGACCACGGTCCGCCGAATCGGCAGCGAGAGTTCATCTGTGCCATTCAGCCACCGATAGCACCGAACCGACCGGACGGCTAATCTACGATCCGCCGAAACGAAAAATGGCTGTTTTTCGACGATTTTTGGAACGATTTTTGGCGGCACAGCTCAGATTGGAGTGAACTGATTGAGCGGGATGCCCGGGGGCCGTCTTTTCTGCTCAACACACTATCAGTACCCGAACTACATTTCTTTTCCGCGCTTATCAGATAATGTTTACCTTCAGCCGACGGGCTAATGTCAGAGGTCCCTGCGCTTGGCTGGGCTGGGATATCATTTCACCATGTCTCCATGTGGTTGATGGTGATAGCTTAACTGAATGGACCGAGTTAGTGGCATCAGGAAGCCGAAAACCTTTTACTGTGTTGAGGTTGACAGAAGTAGCTTGAGAGCACGCGTTTGCTAATTAATAATCCGATTTTTATGAAAATCTGGAGGTTTTGGAGATATCTTTCTAATGGAAGAAGACCATTGAAGAAAACAAAAAACCAGTTCTTCATTTTTATTCGAAAAGAATTACTTGTTATACAAGTGATTTAGGAGCTTGTGGAACCCACATTAGAAGCTCAATCAACGCAGAAACCATTATCACTAGCTCCCTATCAAGAATGTACTTAAACATTCACAAAGAATGCACATCATCACTTATCATCCCACAGAAATGATTACAAAATATCTTATGACCCTCTCCCACAAAGTGAGCGCACGCGAGAAGTGAACTAATTTATCTTCGATAGGCGCCATTATGTGTTCCTTACACGACCGTCCATGAGGTTGGTACAAGTTCCCACTCCTCTTCCGTAGAACATTCAATGTATTCTTCTGCTGTAGACCTTCTCTTTTCCTCTAATAAGAGTTACTATTCAGCAATCGTACCTTATCCATCGTCTCCTCCTTAATCCACTGGCAAAGAGAAGGAACTCCCGTACTTTCTCGCAACACATACCTGGACCTATGGACGTGAAGAAAGCGAGACACTGGCGCGACAATTTGGTATTTTGCGATATATTGTTGCGATCCGCCATGCCTAAGCCGACGAAAAATGGTTTACATTTTTCCACAACAGCTCTCCTTCTCTCTACTTCTCACTCTTCCTTTCCAACTTCGTCGTTGACTTATCTCTCTTCCCTGCTTTTGCCTTAAGGACCGCATGCCACTGTCCAGCTTCACTGAAACGAAACTAAAGATTTCAACGGCAGTGCGACGAAGAACCGACCAAGACTGCATTGATTTCGTCGCTTTCCGTGTCTTTCTTCTCGTTTCAACCCACTTTGAGGCTCGTGCTGGCGCTTGGTGGAGGAGACTGATATCAGTTCCTTATCGGCAGCCAGCACTTAAAGCAATAAATTACGGAAATTCTACCGCCCGCCAGTCGTCCGAGATCCAACCAACCGGGATTTATGAAATCATCCCGCTCTGTATTCTCCAGCTACACGGCCGCGCGTGGAAGACTTTGCTCAGCGTGTGCGTTACGATGCGTGGAATGTTTATCAGGGATTTACTTCCCTTCGTCCTTCGTGTTCTCCCCTTCCACCGTTCGACCAACCGTGGTTGATCGCAAATGGCTATCCGCTGATAGTTTGTTCTGTGCGGCATGCCAGACATGCGTTGGGGAGATCAAATGGCGGTCCAAGTGTCGCCCCCTATTCTCCTTAACTTGAGCCAGATTAACAACCGGGTGTTGGCTGCTTTGAAATCTTCTTAACCCAAACTTGTTTAGCTTCAACGGCATCACTTTCATTAATCTTAAAATATTAAGAAAAGATTGAACGGTATAGTTGACCGATTACAACATGGAGTGGGGCTACTTCAATACGAGAACTATAAGAAGTTGAGGCTTCTTATATTAAAATGAAAGCTTAAAGATTGTGTTACTCGTTGTATGAAACTCCTAGAGGATTATTTAAATAAAATCTTCAAAAATGTGTGTTGAAAGTCTGAACAGATATACCAGCATTAGTTTGTTTTTGTCGTCTCCGATTGGCCAAAAGATCAAAACGAATGTAACGCACCGATTGGTATGAAACGATTGCTCCATAAGGAAAAGCAACTCCACGTTGAAGCTAGGAGATAAAGCAAGAGAGCAAACGAACTGAAAAGTATGCAAGAGCAACCAAAAGCAAAAAGACCACAAAACAGAATCGGATAAAAATATGGCGAAGCCAACTGTTGGAGCACGAAGTGGTTCAAGTAAAGCAAATAAAACGCGGCTGGCACCGCCCCAATCGCGTGCACGCAACGATTTTAACGCGATCGCGAGTAAAACGAACACTTGGAAGCAGTGTTTTCTTGCCGGATCAGTATCAAGAATGGCTTTTATCAAGCACAACACACCGAAAGTATTTTGCCGCAGGTGGTAGCCTTGCTTGGAATGCTTAGCCTATGCATTTCATTTGAATTTCGTCTGTTGGACTAACTTAGAGAACCTTTAAAGACGGAAAGCAACGTGAAGCGTCGATTCATGGATTGTAACAAACAATAGATACACTCGTACACCACGTTATCTGCACGTAACACCGTGCTGTTTTTACATATTTCAACGTCCCCACGGCCGATGACGATAAATTATCTTTCACGCGAAGTAAATCCCAAACCCGACGTGAACGATTACAAACGAAACGAACGTGAACCTGGCACAGCTATCTATCCGAGTCAGGTCGAGCGGATTTTGATTAGTGTCGTTGACCAGCGCGGTTTTTTGTTTGCTTCTTCTCCAACAACGTACAACACCTCGCCAAAGGTAGCGGCGCGTTGACAACGACCGCCGTCACACCGCGATGCCGATGCTGGAACATAAATCTCCCTGCTTAGACACCGCTCCAACCGACCGATTCGCATACATTCTCGTGTGCTACCGTGATTTACATGCTTCCCGATATCGTGCCGGCCAAAAACTTTCCTCGCACGATTGACAGTGCGAAAAATTCGGGTGTCGCTTTTCCATAATCGAACGTCGGTTCATCGAGTCGCACCGAACGGGGGTTTTGGAGGAGGACGCGAAATGGTAAATCCTTGCGAGAAGGGATTGCCGGGCGGTTGGGAAGCGCTTATCGCTTCGTCCAGGAGAGCCAAAGAAGCCGCAGCGTTGACGATTTTTTGCAAAAACTGTGCAGCTTCTTGAAGGAGGTGTTCGGCTAAAACAAACAATCCTTCCATCATTCTCGATTGGAGAGTTTTTCGGCCAAGGAATAAAACATTTCCAATCCCTCTGGACATCACCGAGATGGAATGGTTTTGATGGACAGGGAAAATAATTGCTTTTCGAGCTGTTCGGTTGAAAATATTTTCGTACATAGTTTGTTTCCATGTTCAGTATCATCTCAGATTATTGCAGTAGAAACTGTAGCTAATCATTTTTAAATTCTATTCTCACTTTTTAACCTTAACATATATCGCACATATTGACCGTTTTTCGGTTATGAAACTCTATTATATTAATTTTAAATTGAGTATAAAGCTCACCTTTACTGAAAGGTTTTGTTGGTTTTGTTTTCAATTCAATTACTTCTCATTTTCATCCATGCACTCCGACGGTTATCGGTATCGAAACACTGGCTCCAGCGCGTCGTTGCTCCACCCGGGCCCCATTCAATGTGGGCGTTGGTGAGGAAAATTTCATATCAATTGCAAATTAATTATGACCCAAAACGGACTCCACACGGGAACCGAGTGGGGGACAGAACACAGTAAAAATATGAACCAAATTCACCGAACCGCATGGCTGGCGCCTCTCTCGATGTGCGGGAAGCGCCCGAAAACTCGTTCGTTTGCCGCCACAGCCACAGGATAAATTGTCCCTTTCGCAGAGCATATGTACAACAGGGCTCGGAATGCCGGTTCGGAGGCGTCGGATTTCGCAATTATCGCAACTTTGGCGCCCACAAGTGTGGGCTTTCCGGTTCGGTACCCACAACCGCGAGCATCGCCAGCCGACAACCTTTCGAACGGGTTTCCGTGCGGCCTCGGTTCGGTCTGGTACTGCCGGTGGCGCCTGGTTCGAATCCATTGAAATTTAAAAAATGCAAACCAAACTTGGCTCGTTTATCGCGTAGGGCGTAGGCGCGAAGGTAAACCGAAAGGGGTCCGATGCGGGACGATAAGCTAAAACCATTGTCCAATGTCGCCGACATTTATTTGCCGACTCATTTGGGGTGTGTGTAAGCGCATGAGTCAACGCTGTCTAGGTGATAGTGAGTGAGCGGCGTAGGCTGGCGTTGAAAGAGCACGTGACAGACAACAGACAACACGGAGCAGCAGTGGCACAAAGCGCTTGTGCCGGAAGTGTTTGGCCAGAAGTCGTCAGATACCAGTTCGAATGAATAGTGGACCTGAAACTCATCCGAATGCTTACCAAGATATTCGAGATTCAAAACATGCCCCACTACTCTCACCAAGTTCCTGCTTCCAACGTCGATAGTAGCAGGATGTTTACAGTCTGGATCACGTGTGCAAGTCTTCCATACATCAGTTCTCCTCCACGTCTCCTATAAAGCGCTGCACTTTGTACCAACTGGTGTAGTAGTTACCTTTCAAGATGTTTTCCATCCGGTTGTGCGTTAGTGCACTGGTTTCCCTCTGGTTGACCGGTGCCCTGGGCTTCACGGAGCACGCGACAGTCGAGAAGAGCCTGATCCAGGCCCATGGCGTACCTCAATCTTCCCCGCCATCGGCTATATCAGTACCTGGTGAATAACTACGCAAACGACGCCAAAACTAAGTGCATGATCCGGTGCGTCGGATTGAATCTGCGCTGGTGGGCCGCCGACGGGACACTCAGTGAGCACGTCATAGCGCAGTACTTCCTGCCCGACGGCAGCGATACGGGCTACTGCGAACGTACGCGTCTCTGCGTCGAACGCAAGGCGCCCGAAGGTGATGACCTCTGTAGCCGTGCGTACGAGACGTTCCAGTGTTACCTTGCGCAGTACGGCGAGCTGCTCAACTGTCCCAAGGTGGTCCCGCTCGGGGACGAACGGCTAGCCGAAACGATGCACTTCTGTCTCGATGCGCTGCAGGTACCCCTGGAGGCCCTCAAAAACTACACGTCCTCGGCCGACTTGTACCTGCAGACGGAGCAGTCCCGGTGTCTGCTGCGTTGTTTCGCCATCCGCGCCGGTCTATACTCGGACGAGCATGGCCCGTTCGCGGACCGGTTTAGGCTCCAGTTCGGGCCACCGAAACCGGACGTCTTCGACAACGACCTCGAGGGTGACTACTGTGCGACGCGTTTGCGACGCGCAGGACTCGACGAATGCACGCTGGCCGCACGTGTCCTGTACGAGTGCTACTACTTTTTGTTCTGTGCGGCATGCCAGACATGCGTTGGGGAGATCAAATGGCGGTCCAAGTGTCGCCCCCTATTCTCCTTAACTTGAGCCAGATTAACAACCGGGTGTTGGCTGCTTTGAAATCTTCTTAACCCAAACTTGTTTAGCTTCAACGGCATCACTTTCATTAATCTTAAAATATTAAGAAAAGATTGTACGGTATAGTTGACCGATTACAACATGGAGTGGGGCTACTTCAATACGTGAACTATAAGAAGTTGAGGTTTCTTATATTAAAATGAAAGCTTAAAGATTGTGTTATTCGTTGTATGAAACTCCTAGAGGATTATTTAAATAAAATCTTCAAAAATGTGTGTTGAAAGTCTGAACAGATATACCAGCATTAGTTTGTTTCTGTCGTCTCCGATTGGCCAAATGATCAAAACGAATGTAACGCACCGATTGGTATGAAACGATTGCTCCATAAGGAAAAGCAACTCCACGTTGAAGCTAGGAGATAAAGCAAGAGAGCAAACGAACTGAAAAGTATGCAAGAGCAACCAAAAGCAAAAAGACCACAAAACAGAATCGGATAAAAATATGGCGAAGCCAACTGTTGGAGCACGAAGTGGTTCAAGTAAAGCAAATAAAACGCGGCTGGCACCGCCCCAATCGCGTGCACGCAACGATTTTAACGCGATCGCGAGTAAAACGAACACTTGGAAGCAGTGTTTTCTTGCCGGATCAGTATCAAGAATGGCTTTTATCAAGCACAACACACCGAAAGTATTTTGCCGCAGGTGGTAGCCTTGCTTGGAATGTTTGTACTATGCATTTCATTCGAATTTTGGCTATTGGACTTACTTAGAGAACCTTTGAAGGTGGAAAGCAACGTGAAGCGCCGATTCATGGATTGTAACAAACAATAGATACACTCGTACACCGCATTATCTGCACGTAACACCGTGCTGTTTTTACATACTTCAACGTCCCCACGGCCGATGACGATAAATTATCTTTCACGCGAAGTAAATCCCAAACCCGACGTGAACGATTACAAACGAAACGAATGTGAATCTGACACAGCTATCTACCGGAGTCAGGTCGAGCGGATTTTGATTAGTGTCGTTGACCAGCGCGGTTTTTTGTTTGCTTCTTCTCCAACAACGTACAACACCTCGCCAAAGGTAGCGGCGCGTTGACAACGACCGCCGTCACACCGCGATACCGATGCTGGAACATAAATCTCCCTGCTTAGACACCGCTCCAACCGACCGATTCGCATACATTCCCGTGTGCTACCGTGATTTACATGCTTCCCGATATCGTGCCGGCCAAAAACTTTCCTCGCACGATTGACAGTGCGAAAAATTGGACTTTTCGCCCCGTTCGGGCGTCGCTTTTCCATAATCGAACGTCGGTTTATCGAGTCGCGCCGAACGGGGGTTTTGGAGGAGGAAGCGAACGGGATTGACATTGGAATGTAAAATCCCGGCGAGAAGGGATTGCCGCGCGGTTTAGCAAGCGCTTATCGCGTCGACCGCACATACAGCACCCGCCGGGAAGAAAGTTTAGTATTCTCCGCTCGAAGAAAGTCTGGTGTGGTCCAAAAATAACAAACTGTCTTGAGCGCAAACAATCCTTCCATCATGTTCGGTGCCCCCGGGGCAAAGAATAATAAATTGCGCATCGAGGCGGTCACCTCGAGATGGGTATGTTTGATGGACAGTAAAAATTCAATACGAAAGAACGAAGGTGGGAAGAATTTTCAAACAATTTTCCTTACTAGCAAAATGTTCTTGAGAAAATATATTCTGAACACC
>KZ071806.1:21450-31633 GCA_002091845.1 Anopheles cracens | reverse complement strand
CGCAATGGGACAAGGATCGGGCGTGGGCCCTATCGGAGGACCGATCGGGGGGCCCGGAGGTCCGGGCGTACCAATGCAGCAGCAAGCGATGCAGCAACAGGCCGGTGCAATGGGTCAGGCTGGTCCAAATCAAATGAATGCCGGCGTACCGATGGGTGGTCCCGGAGGCGTTGGCCCGAACGTGGGCGGTGTGATGGGACCCGGTCCGGGCCAGATGCTCGGTGGTGGTGGAGCTGGCGGTGCCGCCGGCCAGCAGCAGGCCAACTTCGTCGGGATGGGAGCGGGCGGGATGGTTCGTAAGCCACCGGATATGATGCCGGGAGGCAATGTGTATCCGGGCGGTGGTGGAGCTGTCCGGAGCGTCACTCCGAATAACTTCCTGCGGCAGTCTCCTTCGCCGTCGGTGCCGTCGCCGGTTGGACCGGGCGCGCACGGACCTCCGTCGCATCCGGGACAGATGATTCCGTCCCCTGCGTTGATTCCCTCGCCGAACCCGCACATGGGCGGTGTTGCGCAGCGCTCCAACATTGGTCAGTCGCCCGGCGGTTCGCTGAACACCCCGGGACAGCCGGGCGGTGCCGTGCCGAGCCCGCTCAATCCGCAGGACGAGCAGTTGTACCGGGAGAAGTACCGGTCGCTCACGAAGTACATCGAACCGCTGAAGCGCATGATAGCGAAGATGGAGAACGACGACATCGACAAGATTGCCAAGATGAAGCGGCTGCTGGAGATACTCAGCAATCCGAGCGTTCGCATTCCGCTCGAAACTCTGCACAAATGCGAAGCGGCGCTCACCAGTCAGCTCGGCTCGATTCGCGAAACACCGACCAACAACCCGCTGGTGGAAGCCGTTTCGGCCAGTCTGCAGGGTGCGTCCGGCAATCACACGCTGCAGCGCACGTTCCGGCCCTGTCTGGAGGCACTGTTCGGGCCGGACATCAAGAATCTTCCACCGCCGGCCAAGCAGCCGAGACTTGCGCCGGACGATGCAACGGCGGGTGGTGCGGGCTCTGCTAGTGCTGCTGGAAGTGCGGGCGCAGGATCGAATGCAGCGGCAACGGGCACCACAACAGCGGTCACCGCTGCGACCACGACCAGCGGCAGCAGCACCGGCACCGGCAGTAGCAGCAGCTCTGCCGTCACTATCGCCACCACCACCACCGCGCAGGAAATTCCACACATCCTGCAGGGAGAAATCGCACGACTGGACCAGAAGTTCAAGGTGCTGGTGGACCAGTGCGCCATCAGCGGTACGCGCACGATCAAGCTGATCTGCTGGTTGGACGACAAGAATCTGCCGTGTGTGCCGCCGGTCGCGGTTACGATTCCGGAGGACTACCCGTTCGCCGCGCCGAGCTGCTCGCTGATCGAGCAGGAGTACAATGCGACGCCGTTCCTGATTCTGGTGCAGAAGTCGCTGATGGCGCGCATCTGCAAGCTACCGGGGCTTTTCACGCTGTCCCACCTGCTGGACACGTGGGAGATGTCGGTGCGGCAGGCCTGCTCACCGAATCCGACCATCGTCGCACCGACTGGGACGAGCGTGCTGCTGGGCATGTAAACTTTGTCGACCAGCCCGATACCTAACAATTTCTTTTTATTAATTTCAATACTTAGTCGCTATTGATGCTGCGTTAGTTTATACGCCACGGTATCAAAAATACAGACAAATGCAAACTTAAAGACAAGGTTATGCGAAGAAAGAACGGTTCACGCGCTGAGCAATTTGAATAGGTGGTATATCGAAAATCGGTGTGGCATATGGTGGGATAGATAAGTCTATTAAGACTATTATAGAAGAGTAGACTAGGCGAATAGAGATATACACTTTTAGAAGCCTACTTTTCCCAGCGGCGTCGAACTCCGCTACTACTTTCGGCCCTTAACTCTTTCAGCATCGCTTCTACTTGACTCTGTTCGGGAGCTGATTCTTTTTATCGGAGCCAAAAAGGTGGAATGATGAATTTTCAACGATTTTATTAATCATATCGTAATATTATAGTGAGTGAGTTGGCATACATCGCGTAACGACTTTGTGGGAGTGCGTTTTTGAAAAACAATCTTCCAACGTTTGCATGGAGACCGACCACTGTGCGCGAGCGAGAAACGTCATTCGATGCCGAGAAATTTCCTGACCACGGAAAAACATTTATTTACGGCATAAAAACAGCTGCGCGCATTGCGGAGTATTGCGAATATTTGCGTTATTTTGTGAAAACACGACACGACACGACGAGCGTTGCATTGCTCAGGTGAAACAGTGCGATTATTCCGAAACTTCTCTTATCGAACTCGTTCAATTTTCCTACGAAAGAAGGTGAGTAGCGGTGTTGTTATGATTGCCACGGATTTCGTCATGTTTCGTTTCCGCATGAGGCTGCAAATCATGAAAAACAAAATGCGCTCTGTTTACGCAACGAATCAACAGTGTTTTGTTATTCACGGTCCAAAGTTTGCTTTTCTTCAGGTGTGTCGTTCGAGATGCTGTCCCGTCTGGCGTGTACTAGGCCGTTGGTTTCGTCAGCACTGCTGAAGTCGGCATTGCAAACGATTCCCAAACGCCACCCGCAGCAGCAAGTGTTCCGGCAGTACGGGCGCGAAGTGAAGGGCGGAAGCAGCACCGGATGGACGTCCCGCGCCGAGCGTATGACCCTCCGCGAGCGGGCGATGGCACCGCCCGGTCCGAATGCTTACGCCATCGGTAAGGGAGCGTTGGCCGGCGGTGCTGCCCTCGGACTGGGTGCGCTCTGCTTCTACGGACTCGGGATGGGTAGCGGTACGAGCACGCTCGAAAATTCGCACCTGTGGCCGGAGTTTGTGAAGCAACGCATCCAGGACACTTATCTGTACTTCGGCGGCTCGTTGGCCATTTCGGCGGCCAGTGCTGTGGCCGTGTTCCGATCGCCCCGCTTGCTGAGTCTCGTGTCGCGCAATGGATGGATGGTGCGTAGTAAGAGATGGCGCGGCTGAACGGTATCGTGGTTTTTAATCGTAACGTGTTTTTTTTCCTCATTTGCAGTCCATTCTGGGCACATTCGCAGTGATGATCGGGTCCGGCATGCTCGCACAGTCGATTCCGTACAGCCCGGGCTTCGGTTCGAAGCAACTGGCGTGGGCAGCACATTCGGCCATCCTGGGTGCCGTGATCGCACCGATGTGCTTTGTCGGTGGGGCCATTCTTACACGTGCCGCGTGGTACACGGCCGGCGTTGTCGGTGGCCTCTCGACGGTGGCCGTGTGTGCCCCGAGCGACAAATTCCTCTACATGGGCGGACCTTTGGCGATCGGGTTGGGAGTGGTGTTCGCTTCCTCCCTGGCGTCGATCTGGCTTCCACCGACGACGGCACTTGGCGCAGGCATTGCGTCGCTCTCGCTGTACGGTGGTTTGCTGCTGTTCAGTGGATTTTTGCTATACGACACGCAGAAGATTGTGAAGCGAGCCGAAATGTATCCACTGTACGCACCACGCCCGTTCGATCCGGTAAACTCGTAAGTATCTCACGATAAGTAATCTAAGAGTAGAAATACGTTCGTGCTAGTACTGGCTTGTTGCACTTTTGTTTAAACTAGTAACACAGTACTTTGGAAGTGGCGCCATTAACTAGGTTATCTTTCTACCATTCATCGTTTCGATCAACTGTTATCAACATAGTTTCCATAAGCTTCGGAAAAGACATCTTTTGTTCTGAAAAAAAAGTCTTTATTTGCGAGGAGTTTTGCTTTATTATTAATAACAGTAACTGCTTACACAAAGGCATAGAAACTTATGTGCATTGTGGCAAATATTTCATCTAATCTCTCTTCATTTCAGGGCCATTTCGATCTACATGGATACGTTGAACATTTTCATTCGAATCGTCACCATTCTGGCCGGTGGCGGTGGCAGTCGACGCAAGTAAAATAGTAGTATAGTTGCTTCACAGTTGTTTACAAAGGAAATATGCTTATTTATAAAGAAACCAACCTAAGCTATTATGTTTTTTCACAGAGATCAATAAGAAAACTTTCAAACTGAATTATTTTTCGAAAATTGAACTCTGAACCGAGGGCACTACTTTTTGTTGTCTCCTTCCGACTGTATTGACTGGGATGTGTGTGAGATAATTGATCGAAAATCAGTGTGTTTTTCATTGTTGATTGTCAACTCACGACCCAGTGCTTGAAATTCAATCTTAAAAAGATGTGCTATCAAACATAAATGCGACAGCGTAAGAAAATTAGCGGTTATAAATACACGGTACATATTGTAAATAAATTGGATTTGTCTAATTTGATGAAGTTACTGAAATAAATATGTCACGCTAGCTATAGTATTTTGCAAGTGCAACTGGAACAGTATTTTGTCTGCGTATAGTTTTACGGAAAGAAAATCTTACTGCAAATGATTTTTAAAGTCTAACTCCGAAACGCAATCCACAGATTGAGAAACACTGGAATGCCCGGCCGTCAACGGAAAGCTTTGACAGCTGCGCGTGCAGGCAAACAAAAAATAGTTTTTTTTTGTATTCCGAGGTTTGTTTATTCGATTGCAAAGTGGGTGGGTGTTTTCTCTGCGTGCGTGCTACCGCAATCTTCGTGTACGACAAAGCCGCTTGATCCCATCGCACGCAGAACGTTTGCATAGCCGGTAGTGAGTGGAGGTTGCTTGGCCCAGACCGAACGACTCTTTGTACGCGGAACGATAACGAACCCTCTCTTTGTGCAATGGCCGATGCAAAGTCCGAAATCGACAGCGACGCCGAGCAAAACTACTCGCTCAACAGCAATGTCGATCCGAAGAACATGCAGGAACTGACGATATATGTAAGTAGTTCGACGGACGACGTCGAAGGGTGTTATCGCTACTAGCAACAACGAAAAAATCGTTCCGCTTTCGCATAGGTGCAAAATCTGCTGCAGAATGTGCAGGACAAGTTCCAGACCATGTCGGATCAGATCATTTCCCGCATCGACGATATGGGCACCAGGATAGATGACCTTGAGAAGAGTATTGCCGATCTGATGCAGCAGGCCGGCGTCGAAGGGCAGGATAAGTAAGCGCGGCGAATCGAACTCCGTGCCCCGCCTTGTCTCAATATTCACTTTGTGCACCCGGAAAGTGCATCACCTTTCCTCACGAAAACACACACTCATGCATTTAAGTTCGGTATAATAAAAAACACGGCGTGCAACATTCTCAACAGGTGATGCAGAATGACAGTGTTTTCCAAACAGACGGCAAATTTATTGGGTGTTAGTTATTAAGCAAGAGCTAAACATGTGCTCTCGAGCGCACTCGGTAACTCAGCGGAAATTTACGCGCACTGCTAAACCATACAATCGGATGCAATTATCGGTAGGAAACGTTTGATGATCGTAGCGTTACACTAAGCACTAAGATTGAAGCTATAATATAACGCATATAAGACCATCGGGAACATGTTTTTGCTCGAAACGATTTAGAAAGAACGATTTATTGCTAGGTACGAAGGGCTACCCAGAGTATGAAGGCTACATTGAGTATGTTAATAAATCTATCAAACCATAGCAACGATGTAATATCATCGATTAGCGATAGCAGAACCCATAAAGCAATTGCGTATATCACGCTAGTAACGGTCACTGTCCCAAAAAGTGGATGTTTGAATTCAACGCAACCGGTTGCTATGCAACGAATCCGTAGCTTCAACCCGTGGTAAACGTTCGCAATATTCATGCCCTCAATAAAGGGATCGGAAATGGGATTGTGACAACTTTCGCTCTGTAACGAATCGTAAAAAATGCGATATACACAAAAGATCCACCCGATCCACTACGGGTTATAGTCCTTCAGTTTGATTATCTTAAACGTGGAATCAACCTGACTCTTTTTCGTAAGATCGTTCAGAACGCTCGCCAGCTTCGGTGGCCGCTCCGGTATGTCCGAGTTGTCGTCCGTAAGCGTTTCGCTATCGTCACTGTCGTCCTCCTCGTCGGAGGAAGTTTTGGAACCGGAAGACAGATCACGTTTCAATGAATCCTGCAAATAACGTGTAACGTGCCGTAATATACATTTCCCATAGTTCGCTCCACACCGCAGACACCATCTTACCAGCGATTCAATCGATTGCACAGACGTTTTATTCATCCGCCTCGTGGTGGTGATCTTCCGGTGCGACTGCGGCTCGGAGCTCGGTTCCGTGCCACCTTCTTGCTCCTGTTCCTGTGACGAGTTGAGCGAGTTGGAGCTGAGGCTTTTGTTTTTTCGACTCGCATTAAAACCGGCGAGCGTTGCGTTGAGCGCCCCCATCGATTGGCTCTTGATGCGTTGCAGAAAGTAGCGATCGGGAACGGTGTCTTGTTGGAGGATCTTTTTGAATTGCTGTAAGAGAGCAGCGTTTCGTTATTAAAATGGACTTCCGCTGGTGTATGCCACCCGATTTACCCGATTTTGTCTTTTTAACTCCTTGCGTACTCCCTACCATCGCGGCAACGGTTTGTTACGAAGGCATGCAAACGTTACAACGGATTGAATATCTTCTCTTCGTTAACTTGATCAGTTTGTGTATACTCCAAAATTACCTGCAAATCCCTGGACTCGTCCAGTTCACTGATGTCCTGGTACGTAGCGGACAGCACCTCCACCGCCTGCGTATGCATTTTCAGCTCGATCAGAACGAAATTCTGCAGCAGCTCCTTCATATCGTGCAGCTTTTGCTTCTCGAACCGCTCGACCTGATGTTCGATCTCTTTCAGCGATTTCTCCACCTCCAGGTTCGACTTGATGATCTCCGTGTCGTTGGTGTTGCGTTTGAGGCGCCCATTGCGGCTTTTGCTCTGCTCCAGCTGCTTCCGCTTCGCCAGATCCTTGTCCCGCACCAGCAGCGCCTCCTTCACGTCCTCCTTGCAGTGCTTGCAGACGGTCTCGTAGTGCGACAGCTCGGTGACGACCTTCGCTTCCAGCCGCCGGACGCGCGCATCGTGGAAATCGCCCAGCAGCGTGATGGCTTTCGCCAGGCTGGACAGTGCACCGCCCAGCGAGGGATTGCACTTTTCTGCATCGCAATAATCTTGCGTCGTGTGGGCCAGCTCGTCCGTTTTGTCGCGCAGGCGGGCAACTTTCCGCGTGTACTCCGCGAACGCACCGCACAGCTCACCGAAATGTTTCTCTACCGCACTGATCCGTTCAAGGATGAACTTGGTCTGCTCTTCGCACAGCAGCGTCGTGGTGTTTCCGCTGCGAAGCATTTTTGCGGTATTTTACAAAACTCTTCTTCCCGGAGTGGTCAATGTGTGTAGAAAGAAAGGCTTCCAAATTATGCATATTCAGACAAGGATGGGTTTGTTGCCAATAGTTCGGTTGCTTAGCAACCAGTGTAGCTCCTCGTTTGAAGTGTAGCTTGGAATACTATGAAACTCACAACGTAAACATCGAGATGTTGAGCAAATAATTGAAGTTCTGAAGTAGATAGAGGAAACACCAGACAAAACCTTCCAAAATTAAAAAAATGTTTTAATAAGGACTTCCGCATAGAATGAATTTCTTGAACCGCAACACAAGGTATGATTCACTACAACTTGCTACACTGGAAGACATCACTTTACTCCTCAATAGTCAAAGTCCAAGGAGAGCTTAAATATGTATGCGTGGTTTGAATAATTCTCATGCTCACCGATAAAAGAAATGTGTTCAGAAAATTGCGTATAGCAAAAACCAAAACAGAACCTCTTCGAGATTTTTATTCGTTCACATCGTAGCTATCCTCCATGTGGAACTCTGGCACGCTGGCACTGGTCGTCGCGAGCTCCTCGCCAGCCGCATCCTCTCCCGCCGCGTCGTCGATTCGCTTGGAAAGGTTCGTTTCGTCCATGTCCATATCTTCGCCGTACGCATCGTCCACCGTCGCATCAGCGTCTCCCTTCTCGGGCGCTGCGGACGCCGCTGCCCTGGCCGCTTCGGCCGAAGCGGTCGCCTTCATGTGGGCGCGCTTGTTGGCGATGATTTTCAGCAGCGATTCGGCCTCCCGCTTCGTTTCCTCGAAGTCCAGGCACTTGTACGCGAAGTGGGTCGCCTTGTCGAAGTCCTCGTGCTTCTCGTAGTAATTGCCGAGCGTCATGTACGCGTGGCACAGGGACGCCTTGTCCGCGATCAGCTTCTCGTCCGAGCAGAAGCTGAGGAACGCCGGGATGGCTTTCTCGATTTCGCCCTGCTTCTCGTACAGCTTGGCCATGCTGTACAGCGCGACGCCCTCGATGTCGCCCACGTTGTGCGCTTTCTGGTAGCACTTGAGCGCATCGGAAATTTTGTCCAGCTTCTCGTACGTTTCGCCCAGCGCCACCAGCATGCGGCTGTCGTACGGGCGCAGCTTCTGTGCAGTTTTGTAGTAGTACAGGCTGTAGAAGGCCATTTTGAGGATTTCGTACGCCTGCCCCAGACCGTACCACGCGCGGAAGTCTCGCTTGTTAACCTCTGAAAGCGGTCGGAAAGTGAAAGATTATGGCTCGGGGGCCCCTTACGCACATGAAAACAATATTCAGCACTTACCCACGGCCTGCCGGTAGCTCTGGATAGCTGCGTTGGTATTTTTCATCTCCATAAACTCGTGCCCCATGAGCGTCCAGGCGGACAGGTAGCGCGGGTTCAACTTGAGCGCACGCTGGAAATACATGACCGCTTTGTAGTGGTCCGATCGGATGCTGTAATAGTTGCCCACCACGCAGCACGTCTCGGCACTGTACTTGTTGATCTCCACCACCTTATGCGCCAAGTGTGACATTTCCGTTTTCATGTCTTTCACGAACAGAAGATTCGAGTAGGAGTCCAGATTGTCCAAGCGGTACGGGTCGATGCTTTGCAGGTGCTGGAATATGTCGATCGAGCGATCCACGTCCCGCTTGTTGGAATACGCAATCGCGAGCAGCGTCGGTATGAAGATGCACTTCCCGAAGCCGTTCTTTTGCAAATCCTCAAAGATCTTGATGCCCTCGTCGTTCTGGAAGAGCTCGATGTACGTGTACCCCTCGAATATGCTCTTCATCCAGTGATCCGGCACATCCAAGCTGTGTAGCATGCGCTTATCGGTTACGAGCGGGGCCAGCTCGAGCCAGGCGCTCCAGAGCATCGGTTCGGCGGTTATCGCCTCGACGAACACCCGCACCGCCATCTCGGTCAGATCGAGCTTCTTCAGTATCACACCGTACAGGTACAGACAGTATCCGTCCAGCGAGTGCTGGCTGTGTTCCGTCCGCAGGATCGTCAGCAGCTCGGAGAAATCTCTCGCGTGGTTCACCGTACTGACCACCGAGCTGTCGGTCATGTTGTCGAGTCGTTTCTTCTCCTTCGACATGTACGTCGCGTACAGATGCAGGAACTTTGGTACCGGCGAGGAGCAGTTGCGCGTGAAGTAGGCCGATCGATCGTACTCCCGGACGTGAAAGTAGCTTTTGGCCAGCAGGTAGTTGTCGTACTCGGCGTCGTCGATGCCGTCGCTGTGCATATGTTCGAACGCGGCATTACCGGTCCGATCGACGGTTGTTTCCGACAGGCCGTGATTCAATTCCACCAGCCACTTGGTGCACTGCAGCAAACAACGTTTCTCGCATTCCGCTATCCCTATGAGGATGTTTTGCTTCACCTCTTGCAAATCGACCGGCGGTGGATCCATTTTGGAGCTACTTCAATTCACAAAATTCGCTATTTCGTGCCGGCTTTGCTGAGGTATCACCATGCGAGCTTTCTTCTTGTTCTTTCTGTTGTTGTTATGGCGCGCGCGTCTCGAATTGTTTTGATGTGCGTCTCGAATTGTCGTCTCGCTTATTCGTTTACAGTGTAGAGGTAGGCATCTACCGGTGGGTCTAGATTACACGAGACTCCTTTCGCGGAAATAAATTCTGAGCGAATCTGAGCAAATGCTCAGAATCAACTGTCAAAAATGCGAGAGGACTCTCGCTTTGTCGCGCATTTTCGCAAAAATTGGCTCCTCTCGCTCGGTAAATTTGTCAATTGCGAAAGGACGGCACAAAGCGAGAGTTCTCTCGCATTTTTGACAGTTGATTCTGAGCATTTGCTCAGATTCGCTCAGAATTTATTTTCGCGAAAGAAGCTCTCGTGTAATCTAGACCCACCGTACCACAGTGCAGATTTAATTCCGACTGTGGGCTTCTGTCGGAATAGCTGATTTGTTGTTGGATGTTGCTGTTGGAAGGTTGGTGGTTTGATTCGATG
>KZ071806.1:1859-11891 GCA_002091845.1 Anopheles cracens | reverse complement strand
CTCTTTGTAGCAGTATATAATGTATTCAGGCAACTAAGTAGAAACATTTCTTGAGATAAGACAGGGCTCAATCTATGACCCCTTTAAGTTATGCCACTAACTGTCTTGGAAATTCCACCATTCCTAGACAGTCATCCCATACTGCTGTGTGAACACCAACGTCGCTGTCATCCACCAGAATTGAATTGATTAGTGGAATACACTAGATAACTCCGTGTTCATGATAATTTCGAGATAGATATGTCTTTTCGTAGTTGCGATCATGATCAATTATGATGTCGTAGGTGCTTGTTGTACATGGTTTTGAATAATCCTACCGGATTAGAATCGAACGTTGAGATACAAAAAAGATCCCATTGAACATCTCTCTTGGAAGAGCCGAACGATGTTTGCTGTTAAATCTTCAGTAATTTACCTGTAGTTGTAAAGGTATTACTCAGTTGCTTGGAGGTCTAACGATATGAAACAATAAGAAACAACTGAAAGCTTGACTGGTTTTGAGCAGTGCCCAAATACTGGTACATGTTTCCTACTCTTATTTTAAATATCTCAATACCAATACCATCAGTACAGAATTCCTGCATCCTCCATCGATCCAAACCTTCTCCTTCTTTGAATTCTGACTCTATCAATCATTTATTCAATTTGAAGTGCGAAACGTTCTCCACCGGGAAGTGTAACTTCATAAGTTACTTATCCGCAAACCACTGTTAAACTTAGCCTCAATTAAACCGGATGTTTACGAGCGTCCGCATTCCGTACGATCAGGCCGCCTACTATTTTGTTGCGTCTACACTAAGTAGTCGATCACCACACCAACACCACCACAGACAGGCGCTGCGCAGAGAACAGTGCCTCATCCCACCTAGATCAGATAACGTTTCCCACGCACCGTGGTACGACGGCTCGTGTGCTACAAAGTACTAACTCATCCTTCTGTTTTTCGACATTTAAGTCATCTCCAACGACGGCGAACGACGGTGAACATGAACATGCACCCGCCGGGATAAGCGTGCCGCTGGCTTTAATGGAGAAGCTATCGTAATTTAAATTAATAGCCAAAACCCTATCAATGTCGGCGAGGGAAAAAGGTTACTCCGCGCGGTAGAACAAAACCGCGACCCCCTGCCAGCGGCAGCTCATTCAGGCAGGACATCAGGCTGGAATCGGTAAGCCTCGAATGGTAAGTTCGTGATACTCGTTAATGCTTTGGTGGCGCGATCGCAACGGAAGAAAGTGGTTCGCTGAGATCGAACTAATTAAATTGAACTGCTCCACGAGCGACCACCAATTTCAAACGAAACTCTCCCGACTCACGATGTAAGTCGTGGGACTGAGTGGGTTGGGTGCAACGTCTGGAGGCAGTTATTAACGAGCCGGGTGTGCATTCTAATTGCCCATTCATCATGTCGACTGTTTAGTTCAGACTGCCCAAAAAAAAAACGACTCCATCGATCGAAGCTTTAAGATGGGGCGTAGTGTGTATATCACCGGTGGCCTTTTACATTCGGCTGTCGTGATTTAGATGCCACCGTTGACAGCTTCCAAAGCTCGTTCCAAACCTCGCCCGGCGACGCTCGTGATATCATCCCAGCCAACGCCTTCAGATCGGATGCGTTGCCGCAGGGTGCACAGTGTTGAGTTCGTGCGCGGTGCAGTTCCGCTTTCAGCCTCCCTGCAACGGTCGTTACGTCAGCTGATGGCACAATTTTCTCACAGGCCGTTTTGTGGAGTGAGCTTCATCCTCGTAATTAATTGACTTCGTATGCTAATGCCTAATCCACCACCAGCGCAAGCGCGAACGGTGCGCCGATCGCGAGGCCCGTTTTGGCCAATCGATAGGACACGTTTATGAAGCATTTTTCTACATTTTATTAGAACCCGGGTTACAGTGTCCGAGGTGCAGTGCGCCTGGTGGATGAGTAAGCTTCCCTTCTAGGTCGCGCAAACGAAGATTAGAGCGGCGGGTATTAGCGCATCCATCGGCTCGATCGGTGTGCGTCTGCCATATAGTGCCGGCAGCTCAATTACGATCGAATGGACCCATCTGCTCATAGCGAGGTGAGGAAAAATAAATTCAAATAATCTTTAATGCGATTTCGCCAAGGGGCTGGAATGAGGGTTAGGCCTTTTAACCATCCGGGCGTTTCATTATGTTTAGTTCGAAGTCCGAGAGGAATATTCAGTATTTAAAACACTTGATTTTGTGCTTTAATATCTCAGTACATGGTATATAACTTTTGGTTTGTATAAATCAGGTTCGTTTCATAAATATAAGTTCATGAAGCCATACAATAATGTTACTACGATCAACGTTCAAATGGATTCGAACAGTAATTAATACTAGATTAGATACACTAGATACACTAGATAAACTAGATACACTAGAACCAGATACAACTAGATACGACAATATTAAAACATAGGATTCAAATTAGTAGCAATACTCACTTACAGCTGGAGATATACAGTGTCGGACACAATTATAGCACTCCTTGGGTTTTGTGAAACTGAATCCGAAATGAGTGACCTGAAATTTCATATTCAGATCCTGAAAAAGGTTAGAATGGGACCATAAGACTATTACAAAAATCGTTCAAAAATATGCCTTTGATAGTTAACCGTTTGATAAATCTACATCCAATGAGAGAAATGTTGTAATAATGTTTGTAGAGTTGTTCAAAACTCATACAAATCGTTTTGTTTACTTGAGATCATCACTTTTAGTTTTGTAAGTTTTGCTTTTGTTTCTAAAAAAACAACAAATGACCGTAAAGTTATGTCACAGACTGTATAAACAACCTTTTTATATATCTAGGTGACTGGGTAGCAACGCATCACTGACCGTCTGCAAAACATGAACCACTCGAAACTAGTATAGCCGAGTGCACGAATAGAATTGTGGAGGCGTCAACACAGGACGCCACGCTGGTTCAAACAAAACCGGAGCTGGACGATTTCGCTCTAACTGGCACCACCGTCCCTTACAGGCACATCTGCTTCGGAAGCTGGAAGCTTAAAGAAATCCACCTCAAACCATCAAAACCATAGCAGCGATCGTGCCGTTCGGCTTATCGGGCAGGTGTGAAATCGAACGGCTTAAAATTAATGACCGTTGACTTTTAATTTGCATGATCTGTTTTGATTGATCGAAAGGCCATAAAGGTCCAGTTGGTCGCCGAGCTAAATGAGTTCCGATATCGCTGTTGATGCAGCTCCAGGCGAGCTTTCAAAGAACTCCCCTGAGGTAGCGAAAATAACCATTTAAATCTCCAATCCCCCGGTTCTGAAAACCTGTCACAATATGGTTCCTCCTTTGCGGCGATGCATCACCACCACCACCACCACCGATGCAGGAATAATTTGCCTTCCTAATGATGTCGTTCGGTTGGTCGGATCGGCCCGTAGCGCCTCATGAATGGTACAATGACGCTGGTTGGCAAGATTACAAATTATTAGTTTATTATTCCACCGCTGCCAACCGTTAAATGTCAGTCAATTTTACGCGCACCCACGATGCTCGCGGTACGGCGTGCCACGCGAATCTAGGATCGGCCGCGTGCCGCAGCCCGGCACAGCTAGACGAGTCTGCTGGCTGCCACGATCGCACGCGGTAAGTGGTGGATCCTCCCAAGATTCCACTGCCGAACCGGTGCAAACACTGAGCATTGCATCATCGGGGGCGGCTTCTTCGCGGATCGGTTCGCACTTGGCGGAACACCTCGGACCGCCGAAAGCCCTGCTCAAAACGTTCCTAGGATTACTTGTTGCAATGGGCGCGCAAACGTAATCTTTATCCAGATCCAGGTCGGGATTAGGCGCTACGATGCGATGGACCTGCAAACCTGCAGGAGCATCGCAAACGGTCGTCACTATCGACGGATGCAGCACTTGATCGAACTTGATCTTGTGAGGCTAGTCAAATCGCATGCGTAGCGTATCGGCAAGATCTTGTTCGCAACGACTGCTAAACGACGCACTGACACAACTACTGACCGTGTGAACATGAAGTTTCGAAACCCGAACCGGTTGACTTTATCGCCGCTATTGGCGAGGAAGAGGCGAAAAAAACACCCATTACTCGGGGGGTAGTTCGGTGGCGCAAGTGTTCGTCGTAAAACTGCCTGTATCTACCTGATAAATTCACTTGAAAACTGTTTTAATTAAGCACCCAGTCGTCACCTTCCAGTTCGCAGGTCGTATATTATGGCCCGCGTATGCAGCGTGGACGCGTGCTGCCCCGAACCCCGGGCTGCCCGGGTGAAGATTAATGGACGATCGGATCGTTTTGTTCCCCGACATCTTCACTGGCGCGTGTGGTATGATGCTGACGGATGGGTCCACGCCAAATGTCAGCCGTAAGCCGCGATCGTAGCAGGCGTGCACGGGATGAAGATGAATTAGCTACCGGCCGGCTCAAGCAAAGGTGAGCCGAATTAACCACCGATTGACTGGGCAAGTTTGTACAGCTCACGCCGAAAGCATAATAAAATGCTCGAGCGTGCATGACGAGGTCACTTTGGTGGAGTGCCAAAAGAGCCCAAATAGATCTGGTTCTATTAAACTCTCGTTAGAACCATATCACCAAGCGTTCGTGCCCAAGTCTTCTAGCTGTGTGCCGAGTGGATCGAACTTTAACCGAAAGATCACCAAAAGCACGAGCCGAAGAACATCCAGCGCCCGGTTATGTGACGACCACGGCGTTGGTGACCTTGCAAAGCCTTCTCACCCATCATCGCTGCGGCAAGGCGACATTAGCAACAATTTCCATAAACTTAAACAAACTGCAACGGACACCCCGGACAGAAATGCCGGCAGTTAATTGCACCGTGGTGAATCCCATGGTCCGCGCTGCGTCCGGGGCTATGTCCGCCTCCAAAGTCCATCGAAGATCGCCCCGGCGATTGAAATGTCAAGTGAAGCAACTTATCCGGTCTGACGTTTGGTGTCCACAGAAGTAGAATGAATGGCAGTCTCCGGCAAAGTGACTCCCTCGCCCAAGCTTAATCCTGCGCTCACCAAAGCTCCACCGTTCCAAAGTTCTGACAGCAACGTTTTTGGCAGTTTTTCAACTTTTCTATAAAAGGGCCCGAAGGGATCCCAGACGAAGCCTGCCACCCGATCATTACCACGCATCTGTGAGTGAGCCTCGCGGTGAGCATCCGATCGCGCGCGCGCGGGGGGCATCTGTCACTCAGCGGACGGAGAGTGACTCGCGACTGACCTGCGTAGTGTGCCGGAAAGTTCAGAAACGTCATTACAATACCGAGCATGATTTATGACCGATACTGTCGCAACGTTTTGGTCAGTGGGAATCGGAATGTAGTGCTTCACTTGCGGGTAGTCGTTTCCTACTCGATCGATCCTGTTGGCCGGGGAATGGTGATCTCATAAATCTACCCTGCCGGTGGTGTATGGGGAGAACGATGCAATTTGGCGGTGCAGCGGAGAATCTATCGTGCTCCAGGGAACTGGTGCAACGTTGCATAAGTGATGAGCGAGGCCTGTTGGATTGCGGGATAGAGTCCCTTCGGGCGATCGAAATCAATTTGCGTGAACATACGATGCCTGTTGGTAATTTTCTAAAGCGTCACATAAAGAAAGTCGCTGTGAGGTTTATCGATACACTTTTCGCTCCGGTGATTGAGTGAAACGAAGAGGCCATTAATCTTGCGCGCTTTTGAATGGTTTTATGTGCATAAGCAATCCATTTTCAAGCTTATTTACAGTGACTAAATAGAGCTCAATTTTGATTCATGTAAGGACATATCATATTTTTAAGCTCAACGTTATGAAACCTTTTTCCATTCCAGCGAGATTTAGGAACAGCTGCACAGACGTTCAATAGCCTTTTTACAATGCTTCCATTTCCTTCTAAAGCCTATTGTCTCGGTTATTTCAAACGGGCTACGGACACTAAATCGGTTTTATCCTCTATTTTGAAGACTATTGTAATGACAAAAAAGTAAAGGTCCAGAGAAAAAAGCTCAAATTCTTTATGGCTAATCCAATATGATGGCGGGAACTAAATTTGGCCAGTGTAACTAGGAGAACATAAAAAAATGATCAAACTATATCAATTTAATCATCCGTCACTTTCAAAATATTGAAAGTATGTCTGACTTCTTTGACTGTTCCGTAACCGATCCTTCCCTGACGCGTGGGTCGCTTTCCCAAGGTCACGTTCTCGCGCCAGGCATCCATTTTCAAACCCATTTTTCACTTTCACGCCTCAGAACTTTGCTGAGAAACAAACACACCATCATTTCGGTTTGTTCCCTTCGGCTGCTTGATCGAAAATTAATTGCCATCATTAAAACGAGCTACCTTCGGCTGCCGGGAGAGATATCGCCGGGTGCAGGAAAGTTATGCTGGAAGCTTTAACCGGTGCGATGATTGATGAAGCGACGGCTTCATCACACCTCTCGGTGGTTTTCAGCCGGGTCTTAACAGGTGCGAAGGGATGGTGCACGAGATCGTCCGAAAACGGAAACTATTTCCGCGATCGTTCCGCCGGGTTGGCATCGTGCGAATAATTTACACCTCATCGTGCGATAGAGTAATTTTATGGGGGTTGGAAACCGCGGGCAGGTTCAGATTACGGTTAGCATCTCTGGCTAGTACCCAGAGGCCCTAACCCTGAGGGTCAGTTTTGGTGGATCTTTTATCGAAAAACGGGCGCCACGCCAGCAACCGCGAGGGGGAATCCGTACGTACGTAACGTTTATCCGCTCGCGCTACTGGATCGTAACACTTGACCTCGGTGACTTCGAAAGGCAAAAGATGCACGAGCGTGCGCGCGTGCATGATGCGGACGGGAGTAAGTTTGTGGTCCGTGCTGGTAGACGTCTTACTTTTCAATCACCATTACAAAAGGGTCGGATCGCATGTAAAAATATAGGCCCGTTCTGGCGGGAGTGAAATGAGCGTGATAACGAGACACCTACAGCGGGGTTAGGTTTGGGATGCTAAGTAGCTTCAACCACCGCAACATTGTACGTTGTGCTTGCCCCTACTAAATGCTGTTAACATGGCCATCTGAAAGGTCAGCCAATTGCGTAACAATTTGGCAACTACTCCAAAAGTTCTCATGAACCCTAGGTGCCAAGAAGCTCAAAAGAAGCTAAAGATTTGATCGAGTAGCGTGAAATATGATACCCTGGCAGGGTAATCCAGCCACCAATTGCCACTGTACGATGCGCATTAGCTACGGCTTGTTATTATCCTTCATTTTGCACCATTCCAGTACGTCTTGCGTGCCACCGCTACCGGCAATTGCAGATTCGCCAAAGATAATTCCAGAAGCACGATTCAAGCACGACTGTCTATGTCAGTGACTTGGTTTGCTCGGTAAGAATAGAATTTAAGTGTTGTTATAGTATGACTTGGACAAGTATAAGCTCGTAATGGTTTGATATTTTTCACTATTGTTTCTTCATTTCTATGTTGTAATATCTTCAACAAAATACACTTGTAAGTACACTCAGAGCAGTATGTTTAAGACCATCTGGATTATTGATATTGTCGGTTCAAAAAGTACATTTTTAAATGTTTGTGTTTGTAATTGTGTTATCAATACAATTTTAATACAAAACTATGTTTTAATGTCATTGCTTTCCTTAATTCTCCTCAAAATACCGGGACGTAGTGTACACTGTCAAACCCTTGTTCAAACTGTTGCTGACTCCACACAGACTCTTCTCTTTGGAGCTCTCACACCGCTGCAGTGGCACAACTCCCGCTCGACTCCGGCCGTTAACATCTTGATGTGCGAAAAAAGAGACTAAATAAATATCCGTCATCCGTCCGAAGAAGCGTGAGAAATGAAAAACTCATTTTCCCGTTGCCCAACGAGGGCGCGCTTTCGGTCGCCTTTTGCCGCGAAAAGGGGACCGTGTTTTGCGAAAATTGCGATTACTTTTTGTTTCGTTGTAGCCTATAACTCACTTCCAAATGCATCATCGAACGGCCCTGGTCGGTGGCAGCGGCGTACAATAAAACGCACACCCTCGGGCAGGCCGGGAGGCCGGGATAATAATTTATGTGGCTCACTATCTTGGGGATCTTGCGTTTCCGCGGGGCATGATATTTGGCGGGCGAGATATTCTCGCGTACCATCCCGGGCGGCACGAAGCCGCCGCGGTTGACCTATAAAATGCACCGAACATTCGGATACGTCAGGTTCGCTGCGTTCCTTCGGTG
The DNA here is from genome assembly GCA_002091845.1 of Anopheles cracens. Lineage (NCBI taxonomy): Eukaryota > Metazoa > Arthropoda > Insecta > Diptera > Culicidae > Anopheles > Anopheles cracens. Next base: position 3,689 of record KZ071806.1, on the reverse strand, counting down.
GATAATTGCTTTTAGACAAAATCGTACGAATTTCCGATGGGTTCGTCGGTGGGTGCATTCGATAGGCAACAATTTGTGTAATGCCCCCAAGGGAAGAGGGACTCCGTACGTATGTTTTTACCACCGTCGGTGTAAAACAAGGCATTCCGGAGGCGTTATGGAGCAAAAAACGAGCAAAAACACACAGTGAGAGGTGACGCAGCGAAAAGGGAGAAGATGATATATTGAGACACGATCGGGTCTTTATTAGAGTGGTGACGAGCTGAGGGAATGCCAGAGGAGAAGTCATCTCGATGCTTCACACGAAACAACGGCTAGCGATGAAGCAGGGAGTGTACGGAATTCGACCTCCGCCTGGTTCAAGTACGGCTTGATGACAAATTAATTTTCGCACTTTATCGAACAAATGCCATCGGTGTTGCTGATAGACGGAGGTGTGATTGGTGGGCCGGGTACCTCGTGCACTTCGGAGGGACACAGTCATTCAGTGAGAAGCGCACACATAGCTCATAATGGCTTGCAATGAATGCAATGTTGTACATTTGATCCGATGTGCTTTTGAGATTTCACTTAAGAGGATCACGTATAAGCCGTTGACTAATTAATTAGCTCAACTTAATTTTGGAACGTGGTTTGAACACGCTGCAGTTGCCTTTTTAGTGTTGTTTTTAACAACAAGTTTTTGGTATATTTTCTAAGAATAGGTCTTTTGTGGCTATTGGATTATTTTTCAACTAATCTACTTGATCTTACTTGATCAATAAAGTTTGCCAAAATGTTATGTTCCAGTTTGAAAACTCTTACTTTAGCTTTTATACCTCTCGACCTACTATCCGAGAAATATTCTATTATCTTGTTAGCGAGCTTATTGGATCATATGTTCATTATATGAAGCAGTTACTTGCCGGATAACTTTGAGTCCGATGATGCATTGAGGTTCTACTTCCCGGAACTCAACATAGTTCTATCAGAAGGGTATCCGACAGATCAGCCAAAGACTGTGTATATATTAGTAATTTTCTCGCACTAGACCATGACTATACATAGTACAACTGCTGGAAATCGTTAATGAAGTTAGGTTTCAATTTTCATTTAAGTATACATGTGTTAGCGGGTTTATTGATATCATTCACACTATAACATGAGATTCTTCATTTTTATTTCAGGAATATCTTTCATAGTAAATGACGCATTAATTCATAGTACATTACGATTTGAAGAGTCCTTATGATCTCTCAGATCTCAGATCTCTTTCGTCTATAGAAAAAAGGTAATATCAAACTTTACAAGAAGTAGTTAGCAAAGAGAGGAAACATCATGTGAATGTAAACGTATCTAACCCATCGGTTCATCGGAACAATATTTGTGATCAAATTGATGTTGCATCCACTGACCATCAATATAATGTCTCAAAATTTAACCTTTCCAGAAGCCACTTCATAAGGTGACTTCATTAGAAACGCTATTCATCAAAACGAAGATGGACAGGAAAGCTAATCTTTCTCCATTCGTCTAGCTCCATTCAATACAAACCAACTGTTCTCTCGTCATTGAACTGGTTGATAAAGCTACTTTATGTCCAGTTTTGCTCATGTGCTCTACTGCGGCGTACGAGGGGTGCGATTGCGATCCCCAAAATCCAACCGTCTGAACACCGAGCGACCCCAAACTCAGCACCGAGCGACATCTCGCCGGCGGGCCGTCGACCTTTAGCGCGGTGTGTCCCGTCCGTGCATATGCCAAAAAATTTTGTAACACCGCCATCATCATCATTTCCTGACATTGAACCCTTCGCCGTGTCGAAACGACAGCGAGCAGGAGGGGGGGGGG
>KZ071803.1:111259-121624 GCA_002091845.1 Anopheles cracens | reverse complement strand
AAACACTCGAAACTGCAACCGAAAGCGAAAGTGTGCTGGGACGGAGCGAGACGGAAAAAGCAAACCCGAGTCCGACCCGACCGACCGCGTGCCACTCATAATGCGTGCGTGAAGAGCAAGGTGGTGGTGGGTGGGTGTGGGGGAGGGGGGGGATACGATGCGTGTGTAAACAAATGCCATATGATTCGGGCCCGGCAAACAGTGGGGTGAGGATTTTTGTTGTGTTTTTTTTCTTGCTCTCCCAACCCAACCCACCACCCACTGCGGGTTTGTTTGTCCGACCTGCTATGCTTAATTTACTTCGTCGGCCGGCGCTTGTCGCGGTGTGTTTTTGCTCTTCTTTTATTACCCTGTCTGTCTGTCTGGCTGGCTGGCTGGCTGGCTGGCTGTCTGTCCGCTGTCTGGGCCCGGTTTGCCCGGTTTTCCGCCGGTGTGTCGTGACCTTTGTCCGAGCTTCCAGGAGACGGCGTGGGCGGGATGGGGCGGAAGTGCGTGGGAAACAACAACAACAAAAACGGGGACACTAAACGCACGTTTTGCAGCACAGAACAGATCGCAACGGGCGGGTGGTTGCGGTGTGCTAGACAAAGCTCCAGCCGGCGACTATCGATTAATAAATATCGAGCCCAAATCGAACCACCGTTGTGCGTGGAAAGGCAACGGCATGAATGTAACGACGTCTGTTTGCAAGAGGTCTGTTTGTTGATTAATATTTCTTTTATTTCATTTATTGCTTTTATTATTTGTTTTTGCAACAATTTCACGCAAATTTTGGACAGAAACAAGAAAGATATTGTGTAGAATTACCTTACGAAACTGAACGATCGACATGACCTAACTTATAAATTCTAGCCCGAATTTTCCACTACAATTTCAAGAGCTGACGTCATGAAAACAAAACAGTCAAAATTTTACTTAACACCAACCAAATTCTTGATGAAAGCATCCACCAAACCCAAATAAAATATAGGAAGATTAAAAACTTTAAGCCGGTACGACAATTATTATTGTTACCTTTACTGTTATAAACATATTACTACAACATTTCCGCAACAATAAGTTAGACAAATGTTGCTAACTTTTTTCATCCAATCAATCCACCAGTCACTGTAAGTCTGTCTTTTATCATATCTTTTACTCGAATTTTAACGTTTTTATTCAGATTTTTCGAAAATTTGAGAACAAAAATCTCAATATATTCGAATACATAAATCAACCTGCAGGAAAATATACGATAAGATTGATCTAACTTTGACATTCGGGCCAGAATTTTCCAAGAAAATATCTCCAATACTAAAGAATATCAAGACTTGAACTCTTGAAAATGATAGCTCATAAAAATAATCAATAAAATGTCAGAAAACATCAATCAAACATCAAGCAGATAAAAAGATCTAAAACTTGAACCCGATAAGACAGTTATTATCTTTTTATCCTAAACAAACAGAGTTCTACAATCCAATCAGACTCTGAAAGTCTCTCAGAATATCTTTTATCTGGTTTTGTACATTTTTGGACGTTTTTCCAATAAAATATCTCCAGTACGCAAGAATTTCAAGAGCTGTAATCATTAAAAAGTATATATTAAAAAAATGTAATCCACCATGTTCTGGAGGAAAGCATCCACCAAACCAAACCTTCCAAAACAAAAAGCCGTAAAAAAGATCGTTCCAACAGAGGTCGTACGACCTCGCAATTGATGCGCCCGCGGAACGACACGACTATCGGTAACGTCGTGCGCGCCTGCCGTTTTATGTGTCAAGGTTATTTCACTTTTCGCGCATATTCGCAACCGCCGAAATGTTCCCTCCGTCGAGCTCCTCCGTATCGCAACGGCCGGCCGTGTCTCTCTCTCTCTCTCTCTGGCTGGCTGGCTGGCTGGCTGTCTGTCCGCTGTCTGGGCCCGGTTTGCCCGGTTTTCCGCCGGTGTGTCGTGACCTTTGTCCGAGCTTCCAGGAGACGGCGTGGGCGGGATGGGGCGGAAGTGCGTGGGAAACAACAACAACAAAAACGGGGACACTAAACGCACGTTTTGCAGCACAGAACAGATCGCAACGGGCGGGTGGTTGCGGTGTGCTAGACAAAGCTCCAGCCGGCGACTATCGATTAATAAATATCGAGCCCAAATCGAACCACCGTTGTGCGTGGAAAGGCAACGGCATGAATGTAACGACGTCTGTTTGCAAGAGGTCTGTTTGTTGATTAATATTTCTTTTATTTCATTTATTGCTTTTATTATTTGTTTTTGCAACAATTTCACGCAAATTTTGGACAGAAACAAGAAAGATATTGTGTAGAATTACCTTACGAAACTGAACGATCGACATGACCTAACTTATAAATTCTAGCCCGAATTTTCCACTACAATTTCAAGAGCTGACGTCATGAAAACAAAACAGTCAAAATTTTACTTAACACCAACCAAATTCTTGATGAAAGCATCCACCAAACCCAAATAAAATATAGGAAGATTAAAAACTTTAAGCCGGTACGACAATTATTATTGTTACCTTTACTGTTATAAACATATTACTACAACATTTCCGCAACAATAAGTTAGACAAATGTTGCTAACTTTTTTCATCCAATCAATCCACCAGTCACTGTAAGTCTGTCTTTTATCATATCTTTTACTCGAATTTTAACGTTTTTATTCAGATTTTTCGAAAATTTGAGAACAAAAATCTCAATATATTCGAATACATAAATCAACCTGCAGGAAAATATACGATAAGATTGATCTAACTTTGACATTCGGGCCAGAATTTTCCAAGAAAATATCTCCAATACTAAAGAATATCAAGACTTGAACTCTTGAAAATGATAGCTCATAAAAATAATCAATAAAATGTCAGAAAACATCAATCAAACATCAAGCAGATAAAAAGATCTAAAACTTGAACCCGATAAGACAGTTATTATCTTTTTATCCTAAACAAACAGAGTTCTACAATCCAATCAGACTCTGAAAGTCTCTAAGAGCAAGGTGGTGGTGGGTGGGTGTGGGGGAGGGGGGGGATACGATGCGTGTGTAAACAAATGCCATATGATTCGGGCCCGGCAAACAGTGGGGTGAGGATTTTTGTTGTGTTTTTTTTCTTGCTCTCCCAACCCAACCCACCACCCACTGCGGGTTTGTTTGTCCGACCTGCTATGCTTAATTTACTTCGTCGGCCGGCGCTTGTCGCGGTGTGTTTTTGCTCTTCTTTTATTTCCTGGGGCGATTGGGGCGTGATGGGGCGGCGTCTAGACAGGTGGAAGGTTGATGATAAGGGGTGTTTTGAGAGCGAGAGCGAGAGAGAGAGAGAGAGAGACTGTGAGTGGGTGTGTGGGAGTGAGAAAGAGAAAGCGCAGGAGGGTGTATGTAACTGACAGTAAGCAGAGAGTTTAACTGATGGCTCTGACGGCTACTGTACGTGGAAAAGGGAGGGTGTTGTCGGTTAATGTGGGGTAGACGTACACCACCAAGTTGTCAACGCAACACAAGCGAAGCGCGCTTTAGCCAATTAAGGACACTTGAACCTGTTTTTCTGTCTGTGTTTTTTTTGTTACTTGAAAAAAACCTAGAGTTTTTTTTATTATTTTAACCTCACAAATATACCATCATTCTAGTTAGAAATTTCGCGTCGAGTCCCGCTCTCTTTATCCCTTTTTTTTGTTATAATGTAATATCCCGTCACAGTCGCACGCTTTACACGCAATCGTTCCGGTGCGTTTCTGAGTGACGGTTCGGTTCCACGCAGTGAGTTCCTACGCAGTTTCTGTGCGGTGGTGCCACAGGTGGTCTAGGTGGCCGGCAGCCCAAACCGAGTGCCAAATTTTGGAGCTTTCGGGCGAAATTCACACAGTCAACAGATTAGCTTTTTCGGGCGCGGTGCGTGAGCTTTTCGGTTAGGATTTGAACATTAGAGTTTAAATCAATCCTATTTCATTCCTTGCTTGGAACAACTTAGAAACACCAGTTTGTCTCTTGTGTTGTGGGATCAACAGCATTACACTGGTAATTGTTTTGAAATTTGTAAATAACCTGTGTGTTTATGTTTTTTTTATATAATGTTTATTTTTTTTCTTATAAAAACCCATTTTTCCTACTACTTTTTTACAGCCTTTTTTATTATTATCTTGCACACAGATACACAAAATAGAAATTCTTCGCAAATTTCAGGCCAAGTTTGTCATTGCACGGTGGTGTGCTTTGAGCTGGCGAAAACGGATCAAAATTTCGCCGCCCATTTTCCCCTCTCGAAGAAATCGAACCGACGAAAAAAAAATTCCGTCAGATTCGCTTCTCCCGCTTCGCGCGAACCTGGAACATACCGCTCACGACAAGCATGGCTCGCTCTCTCTCGCTTCAAACGCTCGTTCTAAGGTTCGCAAACACATATCCAAACCTGGGGATCGATCTCCACACCACCGCAGGCTCCAAATGAGTCGGTTGCGCAACAATGCGTACGGAGCGAAACGAACGGAGAGAATGCGCCGACTGGATCAGATTCGGGAGATTCCAGAGACGAAACTGAGCTTGGATATCACAGCACCGAACGTGGCGTTGATGATGGCAGCGACTACAACACGTTGACGCCGTCAAACTGCTGTTACGAAATGTCGCTCTCGTGCCTCTTTTGCCACCCATGTGCTACTCTCCCAACCAAGCGATCTTATCACCAACCGAGCGTGAGAGATACTGGATCACTGGGTGCGTATACGCAGCACTGCCTCCACTGGATCCCAAGGGTACAACGCCACAACGAGTATATAGCCAGCGTCTTATCTCGTCAGGTCGAATGCCGCGCGTGTGGTGTACCTTTCAGGGGGGCTTGTTTTGAAAATCATTCAAACAATTCCAATCGCTGCAGCCAGTGATGTTCGTAAAAGGCATTTCGCGGATATTGTTTTTTTTTTATTTATTTTACCATTAGTATCACATAACCGTCAGGCGCAAATGTGCGCCATATGCTTCGCGACCTTCAATGCTTTTTGTATGCATATTGCATAGCTTTTAGGCGCACTAACTGGCGCTCCGCTTCAGGCGGAGGCTCCAGACACGCTTACTAATGTGTTTATCCGGGTAAATATATTTTTTAATAATTGCCGTGCGTATGGCATACCTTTCAGGCGCACGTTGTGGAAATCGCTCAAAATATATATTTCCACCTTTATAGATGAACATTGCTGCAACAGGTAACTATGCCCTTTAAAGGCATTTATGAATTATTTAGATTTTTAACATGCGTATAGCGAACCCGCCAGGCGCAAATGTGCTCCTCCTCTTTCAATGCTACTTTTGGTGCGTATTGCATAGGTTGTAGGCGCAAAAGTTTGCTCTCCGGTTTGGCTCCAGATACGCTTATCACCGTGTTTATCCGGGTAATTGATATATTTTCAACAACAAAAAAATCCCGTGCGTATGGCATACCTTTCAGGCGCAGATTCACCTCAACACACCCGGACGAAGCGAGTAATGAGCCAGCGGACATTCGCTTCCGAATTCCACATCCCCACACCCACAGAAACGAACGGACGGGTCGTCGTCTGTCGTCTGTTCGGGTGTCTGCGGCTCCAGTCCAGTTTTCGGGCTGCGCAACATCACCATTTATTATTAGTCTATATTGCTACGCCTGCTCGTCTGTCCGACCATCCCCCCTGCCTTGCCGCGAGCCCCGAACGAATCTTTTCTTCCTGCGCCAAGTGAAAGTTGAATGACTGACGGTCGAGAGTGCGTGAGCGTGGGGGCGAGGATAACGATACGGGTCGCATGTATCAGTGTGTGTGTGCGAGTGTGTGTGTGCTGCAGGTGAATAAACGCCGGTCGGTCGGGGCTGTATTCTATTCGGGTGAGGAAAACCCATCCCACCTCACGCTCACCACACCAGCACCACCACCACGAAAGGAAGGATAAAGCATTTCGTGTGTTTATGTGTTTCTTGCTCCCCTCGAGCTTCCTGGGGCGATTGGGGCGTGATGGGGCGGCGTCTAGACAGGTGGAAGGTTGATGATAAGGGGGAGAGAGAGAGAGAGAGAGAGAGAGAGAGAGAGAGACTGTGAGTGGGTGTGTGGGAGTGAGAAAGAGAAAGCGCAGGAGGGTGTATGTAACTGACAGTAAGCAGAGAGTTTAACTGATGGCTCTGACGGCTACTGTACGTGGAAAAGGGAGGGTGTTGTCGGTTAATGTGGGGTAGACGTACACCACCAAGTTGTCAACGCAACACAAGCGAAGCGCGCTTTAGCCAATTAAGGACACTTGAACCTGTTTTTCTGTCTGTGTTTTTTTTGGCAGACGGAAACATGAAATGGCATAAAATTGCGTACGCACAAACACACACACAGTGAAGGGGAAGGTAGGGGGAGGTGTTGAGAGGAGGGCGGAAAAACCGGCTAGACGGTGCGTGCGTGTGTCCCGATTATCGGCCCAGACGATGTTTGTCAATGTTCACACGACACAAAAGACCCGCCTGCACAAGCCCGAAACGATGAGAGAGAGAGAGAGAGAGAGGGAGCGAAAAAAACCAAAAAGGACAAATGAGATCCGGTGCGCGTGTGTGGGTGGCGGAGTGAAAGGGGATTTATGATTACTTCATCCGTTTTTTTTTTTTCGGGGGAGGATGACGTGGTGACGTGTGCAGCAGGCCAGGACGTGGCAGTAAAACAATACGCAGCGAAAAAAAGGATATTCGAGGGGGTGCGTGCTTTGTCCTGCCGCCGGCAGGGGGAAGACATGGGAGACATGGCAGAAATGGAAAGTCTGTCATCCGCCCGGGCGGTGGGCGGGTCTCCTCGGCTCCTCGTGTCCTTCGTCCTGGGTCCGCCCGCCCAGTCTCGACCGGAGCCACTCCGGCCCAGACGCAGACATACTTAAGTGCCGGCCTCTCCCGCCCGTGGCGACGACCGAACCGCCGAAAGTGTCATCGACACCGGCCGTGGAAGACGCAGCCGGCCCGTCCCAGCCGACGAGATTTTAAGGATGTTTGCGTGGAGCCGAAAACCGTGGCGTGCGATGTGGGCCCAATGTCATTGACACAGTGACAAGATGCCGCGACAGGACGCCGAGCAGTGCAAACAACGCCCCCGGGGCTACCAAACCGGGAAGGACACACCGAGGACACAACGCCACAACGAGTATATAGCCAGCGTCTTATCTCGTCAGGTCGAATGCCGCGCGTGTGGTGTACCTTTCAGGGGGGCTTGTTTTGAAAATCATTCAAACAATTCCAATCGCTGCAGCCAGTGATGTTCGTAAAAGGCATTTCGCGGATATTGTTTTTTTTTTATTTATTTTACCATTAGTATCACATAACCGTCAGGCGCAAATGTGCGCCATATGCTTCGCGACCTTCAATGCTTTTTGTATGCATATTGCATAGCTTTTAGGCGCACTAACTGGCGCTCCGCTTCAGGCGGAGGCTCCAGACACGCTTACTAATGTGTTTATCCGGGTAAATATATTTTTTAATAATTGCCGTGCGTATGGCATACCTTTCAGGCGCACGTTGTGGAAATCGCTCAAAATATATATTTCCACCTTTATAGATGAACATTGCTGCAACAGGTAACTATGCCCTTTAAAGGCATTTATGAATTATTTAGATTTTTAACATGCGTATAGCGAACCCGCCAGGCGCAAATGTGCTCCTCCTCTTTCAATGCTACTTTTGGTGCGTATTGCATATGTTTTAGGCGCAAAAGTTTGCTCTCCGGTTTGGCTCCAGATACGCTTATCACCGTGTTTATCCGGGTAATTGATATATTTTCAACAACAAAAAAATCCCGTGCGTATGGCATACCTTTCAGGCGCAGATTCACCTCAACACACCCGGACGAAGCGAGTAATGAGCCAGCGGACATTCGCTTCCGAATTCCACATCCCCACACCCACAGAAACGAACGGACGGGTCGTCGTCTGTCGTCTGTTCGGGTGTCTGCGGCTCCAGTCCAGTTTTCGGGCTGCGCAACATCACCATTTATTATTAGTCTATATTGCTACGCCTGCTCGTCTGTCCGACCATCCCCCCTGCCTTGCCGCGAGCCCCGAACGAATCTTTTCTTCCTGCGCCAAGTGAAAGTTGAATGACTGACGGTCGAGAGTGCGTGAGCGTGGGGGCGAGGATACCGATACGGGTCGCATGTATCGGTGTGTGTGCGAGTGCGTGTGTGTGTGTGCTGCAGGTGAATAAACGCCGGTCGGTCGGGGCTGTATTCTATTCGGGTGAGGAAAACCCATCCCACCTCACGCTCACCACACCAGCACCACCACCACGAAAGGAAGGATAAAGCATTTCGTGTGTTTATGTGTTTCTTGCTCCCCTCGAGCTTCCTGGGGCGATTGGGGCGTGATGGGGCGGCGTCTAGACAGGTGGAAGGTTGATGATAAGGGGTGTTTTGAGAGCGAGAGCGAGAGAGAGAGAGAGAGAGAAAGTGTCATCGACACCGGCCGTGGAAGACGCAGCCGGCCCGTCCCAGCCGACGAGATTTTAAGGATGTTTGCGTGGAGCCGAAAACCGTGGCGTGCGATGTGGGCCCAATGTCATTGACACAGTGACAAGATGCCGCGACAGGACGCCGAGCAGTGCAAACAACGCCCCCGGGGCTACCAAACCGGGAAGGACACACCGAGGACACAACGCCACAACGAGTATATAGCCAGCGTCTTATCTCGTCAGGTCGAATGCCGCGCGTGTGGTGTACCTTTCAGGGGGGGCTCGTTTTGAAAATCATTCAAACAATTCCAATCGCTGCAGCCAGTGATGTTCGTAAAAGGCATTTCGCGGATATTGTTTTTTTTTTATTTATTTTACCATTAGTATCACATAACCGTCAGGCGCAAATGTGCGCCATATGCTTCGCGACCTTCAATGCTTTTTGTATGCATATTGCATAGCTTTTAGGCGCACTAACTGGCGCTCCGCTTCAGGCGGAGGCTCCAGACACGCTTACTAATGTGTTTATCCGGGTAAATATATTTTTTAATAATTGCCGTGCGTATGGCATACCTTTCAGGCGCACGTTGTGGAAATCGCTCAAAATATATATTTCCACCTTTATAGATGAACATTGCTGCAACAGGTAACTATGCCCTTTAAAGGCATTTATGAATTATTTAGATTTTTAACATGCGTATAAGAGAGAGAGAGAGAGAGGGAGCGAAAAAAACCAAAAAGGACAAATGAGATCCGGTGCGCGTGTGTGGGTGGCGGAGTGAAAGGGGATTTATGATTACTTCATCCGTTTTTTTTTTTTCGGGGGAGGATGACGTGGTGACGTGTGCAGCAGGCCAGGACGTGGCAGTAAAACAATACGCAGCGAAAAAAAGGATATTCGAGGGGGTGCGTGCTTTGTCCTGCCGCCGGCAGGGGGAAGACATGGGAGACATGGCAGAAATGGAAAGTCTGTCATCCGCCCGGGCGGTGGGCGGGTCTCCTCGGCTCCTCGTGTCCTTCGTCCTGGGTCCGCCCGCCCAGTCTCGACCGGAGCCACTCCGGCCCAGACGCAGACATACTTAAGTGCCGGCCTCTCCCGCCCGTGGCGACGACCGAACCGCCGAAAGTGTCATCGACACCGGCCGTGGAAGACGCAGCCGGCCCGTCCCAGCCGACGAGATTTTAAGGATGTTTGCGTGGAGCCGAAAACCGTGGCGTGCGATGTGGGCCCAATGTCATTGACACAGTGACAAGATGCCGCGACAGGACGCCGAGCAGTGCAAACAACGCCCCCGGGGCTACCAAACCGGGAAGGACACACCGAGGACACAACGCCACAACGAGTATATAGCCAGCGTCTTATCTCGTCAGGTCGAATGCCGCGCGTGTGGTGTACCTTTCAGGGGGGCTTGTTTTGAAAATCATTCAAACAATTCCAATCGCTGCAGCCAGTGATGTTCGTAAAAGGCATTTCGCGGATATTGTTTTTTTTTTATTTATTTTACCATTAGTATCACATAACCGTCAGGCGCAAATGTGCGCCATATGCTTCGCGACCTTCAATGCTTTTTGTATGCATATTGCATAGCTTTTAGGCGCACTAACTGGCGCTCCGCTTCAGGCGGAGGCTCCAGACACGCTTACTTGAGAGAGAGAGAGAGAGAGGGAGCGAAAAAAACCAAAAAGGACAAATGAGATCCGGTGCGCGTGTGTGGGTGGCGGAGTGAAAGGGGATTTATGATTACTTCATCCGTTTTTTTTTTTGAAAAAAAAACACCCAAAACTTTTCGCCCCAAACGGCCCTGGTAGCCCTGGTAGAGTAACTCACGCACGTGCGTGCGCCACTCACCCGCCCGGAACTCACGCACATTACGATGCGTACAAAGCTTCGGCGAAAAGGCGAGAGAGCGAGAGCGAGTGAGCGAGCGGTGCGTGAGTTACCCGCCCAAAA